>CAAKHG010031582.1:0-10410 GCA_901007715.1 Dactylopterus volitans | reverse complement strand
GTGTCATCATTACCAACTTTCAAACAAATCAACCTATGAATTCCACACACACACGCACACACACACACTCAGATAATTGTGCTGTACGGCCGGGGGGAGCGGCTGGTCCCTGAATCACCCGCGTTAATGATTCGAATCTTTGTACTGAGTCAAGAATCCCAAGTCCGAGGTCTCCATGAACCCGGATCCATAGAGTCCTCCGGCTAATGCTAAGTACACGAGGCCAGTTAGCGGACTCAGATGCATGCGGAATATCTTTAAACAAAAAAAAACTCTGTAAGAATCAATAATAAAGTGATAAGTTGCAGGCTGGATCATGTAAACAAGTTGGAGTTATATAATAATGAGTTGAATGTTTTATATATATATATATATATATATATATATATATATATATATATATATATATATATATATATATATATATATATATATATATATATATATATATATATATATATATATATATTATATTTTTTTTTGTGTTTTATATATATATATATATATATATATATATATATATATATATATATATATATATATATATATATATATATATATATATTTATA
Source organism: Dactylopterus volitans (assembly GCA_901007715.1). Classification (NCBI taxonomy): domain Eukaryota; kingdom Metazoa; phylum Chordata; class Actinopteri; order Syngnathiformes; family Dactylopteridae; genus Dactylopterus; species Dactylopterus volitans. Next base: position 9,840 of record CAAKHG010031582.1, on the reverse strand, counting down.
CATATTTAAATCAACAGTATTATATGTATGTACAGTGTACGCACCATTCACGACTACAAGATCAAATCGTGAAAAGCAAACACACTCAGTCAAACAGCGTAAATCTGCCGGTTTGTCATGTAAAGATTAGACCAATCACGGAGCTCACGTTTATTGTTCCTGATTGGAGCAGGAAGCTCTCGAATATCGTCGCATCGTCCTCACTGGGACTCTTGTAAACGCGTCCTCTCGGCGTCGAGATGTGAAAAAGTTGCGGCAGCTTAACAGCGGCGGAGCAGGTGTGTTAGCAGGCGTGTTAGTAGGCGTGTGAGCAGGCGTGTGAGCAGGCGTGTTAGCAGGTATGTTAGCAGGCATGTGAGCAGGCGTGTTAGCAGGTGTGTTAGCAGGCGTGTGGCGGCGGAGCAGGCGTGTTAGCAGGCATGTCAGCAGGTGTGTAGCGGCAGAGCAGGCGTGTGAGCTGGTGGCCGAGCAGGCGTGTGAGCAGGCGTGTGGCGGCGGAGCAGGCGTGTTAGCAGGTGTGTTAGCAGGTGTGTTAGCAGGCGTGTTAGCAGGCGTGTTAGCAGGTGTGTTAGCAGGTGTGCCACAGCGGCCTCCTGAGCCACCGGCCGCTGCCCCGTGACGGCGGGATCCCTCTATTTCCTGCCGCTGGCGGCTGCCATCAGTCTGCGTGACGTTGTTCCGCTCGTGTTTCAGGAGCCGCGGAACCGAACGATTAATTTGTTTGCTGAGCTGCTGAACTTTATAGAAAAACAGGAGCCCATCGAGTTGAACTTTCCGCTGACTGACTGGAGTGGCTCCCCGGGTCCTGGTGGCCCCGGGTCCTGGTGGCCCCGCCTCCGTGGGGGCCTCTTCTGCAGCTAAGTGTCGCCGAGCGCCTTCACAGTCAGCATGCGATGGCAAAACGCGGCGCCGCGCGCACTCTCGACACGTCCTGCGTCATTCTCTGCGCCGTCGCTTCGAGGGCGCCGGGAAACAAAAGGCCGATAAAACTTTCACGCCAAATTCACCGACTTTATCTCCGCGACGGCGGAAGGAAACCGCGGCTTTGACGAGGGCGCGGGAGCCGGCCGGCGCCCCTCCCGACGGCGGCCATTAGCGCGTCTGCAACTTTAAGACAGCCAAATTAAAGCTATCCTCAATTCCCTTTTGGGAGCCGGAGTCAAAGCGACGCCGCCTGCTCGCGGCACAAAGTAATTCACCCTCCGAGTGCTCAGATTAAGTAATTATACCCACACAAAAGCCGGCTCGCTGAGATAGCTGCTGCATAATAAGAACCAGGGGGCGTGAATGGAGAGGATTTAATTTTGCCTGTTCTACAGTTGTCGGCGCTTTGTTAAGGCCGTCCTGCTCTCGGCTGCTGGTGGGTCTCATTCAGAGACGCTCGCGCTGATTGTAATTACACAGGCGTGAACGCCGCTCCGCCGGGTTCGGCCGCGACTCATTCGGCGCGGAGAACAACGCGGAGAACAACGCGGAGAACGGCGCGGAGAACAACCCCGCCGTGGCACTGGAGACGTCTGCCAGTGAAAATGAAATCAAGTTCAAAATCTGAGCTGATGCTGTCGCGCGAAAGCAGCTCAAACTCCGCCCACCTGCGCCCAACTCCGCCCACCTCAGCCCAGCCCCGCCCACCGCTGTGACCCCTCCGTCAGCTCTCCCTCGCAGGTTGACGGGGGTAAAAACTGTAAAAACGAACTCGCCGTCTTCACGCAGAAAAGCGGCTTCGGACCAAGAAGGAAATGAGGCCTTTGGTAGCCGACAAGCGCTCAGGAGCCTCGGCCCAAGCAGAGCTGATAAGGGGCGACTATGAAAAAAATTGCATAAAACTGTAAAAAAAAAAAAAAAAAAAACATAAAAACTTTTAGTTCTGATTGGGGTTGAGGCCGATTAAAAGATTTGAGCTTGGAAAGTCTAAAAAAAAAAACATGATTTACATGATACATGATTTTTATAGTGCTTTTCCCAGGGGGTTTGGGTCCCAGGGGTCCGGAGTGGGAGTGATTCCGGGGACCCCGGAGGGTTAGTGGAGATGTATATTAATACACCAGTGCTGGTAACAGCGGTGCCAAACCAGCAGGACTCATTAAACATGACAAACGTATGCAGGAAAGCATATGAGGCATTTTTCTCTTAGATTATAAATAGCGGCAGGAAACTCGGTTCATTTCATGGACTCGGACTCGCCTGAGTGACTCACTAAAGTGATCCGGTTCACTTGAGTCACTGCTGTTGTAGTTGTAATTATAATAATCATTTAGTCATCATCATTATCATCATTTAACCACGTGTTTACTTCAATATTTAACTTGTAACTTGGACTCACTGACTGGAGTGAGTCAGTGATCCGGATCACCTGAGTCCGCCGTGTTTCTGGTGAGTCGCTAACTGGCCTCGTGTACTTAGCATTAGTCAGCCAGAGGACTCTGTGGATCCGGGTTCATGGGGACCTGGGACTCGTGATTCCTGATTCAGTAGGAAGATTCGAATCATTAACGCAGGTGACTCAGCAGCAGATTTGTTGTCCTGTTGTCTCCATAAAAGTTCATTTTGCAGGACAGGTTTTCTGCAGGGTTTTGGACCAGTAATTAAAAGTTCATTTTCATCCTCTAAATCTGGCTGAGATGAAATCGAACATCATCCAGGCATTAATATCTAAAATGTGGCTGTGCGCCGTCGGCGCGGCGTCAGACGTGGGCGGTTCCTGCCGCCATCGCTACAGATCTCAAACACATTAAATGGGACAAAATGAAGCACAGTTCATTTTGTCTGTCCTGACAAATTATCTACGAAAACAACTTTCTGTTTGCTGGAGAAACAGGAAGCAAAGTTTCAGAGTTCCAGACGGGCCGTTGGCCTCTCGGCCAATTAGAAAGAGTCTGACGGTCGGCCGAGTCAAACGCGGCTCCCAGGACTCGCAGCATCCTTAGAGGGACTCGCAGCGGCGGCCCTGTAAGAGGCGAACATCAGCGCTCCTGCGTGGTTCCGCTCAGATTAATGAGGGGAGGACTCGACTCCGGAGGTCAGTCGGGGGTTTCTTATCTGCTCCCTGATGGAGGCCAGCGCATGAGCCGCCGCCGCCGCCGCCACCGCCGCCGCCGCCGCCGTCTCAGCACTTCTGCCAGGCGGTCGAACAGAGTCGCGTCTCTCGTGCCTCCGGAGGACGGAACCGTCCCGCAAACTACAAAAACCCAGCAGCTCATAACGAGCGCAAACGAGCGGGTGATTAATGCCAAGGTCTCCGAGCGTAGCTGTTGTGGCCGTGAGCGGCCGGCCGGACCAGCACCGGCCGGAACCCAGACGAGATCGGGCCGCTCACCTTAATACTCCATTAACACAATGAATTATTCAAGATAATAATTTTTTTCAACACGAGTTGAACGAGTGCGGCCTGTGTGTGTGTGTGTGTGTGTGTGTGTGTGTGTGTGTGTGTGTGTGTGTGTGTGTGCGTTGCTTTTTGCAGACCAAAAACCAAAATGAATGGAGCTTCCATCCAGCTGGCACATTATCAACTTTATTTTGCAGTTTTCCGGCGTAACAGACGTCCCAGATATTGATCGATCGATTACTTTCGCAAAGTAACTTTTTTTTTTTTTTTGCTTCCAGAATTGCTAGGAGATGCTAATCTGTTCCACATCCTGTGGAGTTATTTTCCCATACTGCAATATAACTGATTACGGGGCATCTCAGGGGTAAACGCGCGCATCTGGTCACACGGCGAACCCGGAATCCCGACATCCGTCAGGAACGCCGATCCAGGACGTACGAGTGGGAGAACCAGAGGGCTGGAAAATTTTGGTTTCCTAAAAAAACCCACATAAGCAGAGCTAATAATCCTTGTGAGCCGTTTTGCGACCTCATTCTACTGAACTGATTCATTCATTTTTACTGGCATATGTTTGCCAGTAACACACACACACACACACACACACACACAAATGACGACATTTACACATTTAAATGAACAAGAAATATCCCTGCTTATGAAGTGACTGTGAATTTTTTATCCTTTTCTTCTTAAATTGGCCAGTGAGGGATGATTTCAAGGGCGGCGCTGCGGTTCTGAGGAGGGTCTGCGGCGCTTTGGCGGGATCATCAGCACCGGCTGGGAGGATCCCGGCCCCAGCGTGATTAGACGGGAGCGGACCTTTGCATATTTGATGCATCAATAAACGGCGGGACCCCGGTTTGATGGGATGTCTCACACGGAGGCGCGGCGGGAAACGTTTGCCCACCTCAGTAATAAACCACCTTTGAGGCCTCCTCTTCTCTCTTTTCATTTTTTTTTTAAACTCAAAAGTTTTATTCACTTCATGGAACATTATCAAACTTCTGGCATTATTGGAGAACTGTCTGGCCTCCCAGTGAAATATGGGATGCATATGCCCCCCCGCCCCCCATGCCCGTCCCTCCCCCTTCCTGCCCCTTCGCCAACAGACAAATCACTCATCATTTGGAGGAACTGAGGGACTGTCTAAAGAGATGAAAATGATTTCCAATGACAGCAGTCTTCAGGTGAATGACTAATCACGCGGCGGAGTAAAAATAGCAGAGCTCTCCGGAGCGCTCGCAGATGCCGAGGCGCAGCGGCGATACCTCGGAGGCATGAATGCATCTGACTCCTCCGCAGATATTTTAAAAAAAGGACAAATGTGGGAAGGCTTTGTAACCCCTCGATGATTCATGTCCTACAAAACTGCAATTTAAATTTGATTGCCGCCGCACTTACTGACAATGCGCGGCACAAGAGCACTTCAATCAAGGTAGCCCTGAAACACTCAGGCGGCGGCGGCGGCGGCGGCGGTGGCGGTAGCAGCGGCTGGTCCGGACGGATCCCGTTGGCAGGTGGCTTGTTTTAAGGGATTATGAACAAAACAAACACTTTTTCTTTTTGAAAAAAAAGAAAAACGAGGAGGAAGCAAACCCGCTTAAACGTTTGTGTTTGCTTGTTGTTTTGCTGCGACCGTCGAGGCCACTCCCCCTCCTCCTCTCCCTCCCCCCCCCCGGCGACGCTGACGCCTGATGGACTATGACAGAGCAGCCCGGCGATATCGGCTCCTGGTGCCGGCAATCAATTTCAGACGGCGGCGCGGTCCGAGCCGCCGCGTCCATTTTTATAATTTGATTTGTTATCCCGTCGGACGGTTGTTACAGCAATCATTGCGGCGATCACTCTGCCAGGCGTGACCCCGTGTCTCCGGCGCCGCCGCCAAATCCTCCCACTGCCGCTCCGCCGATCCTCCTGCCAAGCCAGTCGACTACAAAAGTTTGCCTTAATTGCGCCGCCGCTGCCTCGCTGGCCGCCGGCTGCCACCTTTGACTTCATACAGAGCTACCGTCCCGGCCCGACCGCCCCCCCCTCAGTCCCCCCCGGCCCCTACCTCAATATATTATCCGGCCGCATGTAAAATGTTTGGACATCCCATAATTTTGTAAATCGCCCCCGACTACAGCTGTTGGCAGGGTGGCGAGCCAGCCGCGCCCCAGTTAATCATAGATTAGTTTATCTGGGCCATTCCAAATCCTCATGTGTAATGCAGTGCTACCTCAGCAGCAAGTAATCACTGCCCCCCCACACACACACACACGCACACACACACTCCCCCTCCTCGCTTTCTCTCCTGATCCCCCCCCCACCCCTTTTTCCGCCGTCACCCTCCCTCTTCTTAATTTCTCCTCTCCAGTCCCTCATTTCTCTCTTGTGTCTATATGCATGATTGGACGTCCTCATCAAACATTCATGAGCCAAACTGGGGCCCAAAAAGTAATATCATCAGAATTAGCAGACCTTATTTCATTTGTCAAGGCCCTGCCGTGACTGCGTGCCGTGACTGCGTGCCGTGACTGCGTGCCATGACGTGGCGGTGCGGCGTGACGTGGCGCGCCTCTTTCATGGCGACGGACGGATCGCAGGCAAAACGTGGCGTGAAATACGACGCCGGCGTCCCACCGGTGAGACGGAGACCCCGAGGGCAGGCGGCCTGAAATCAGCGGGTAACAGACGGAAATGTGACTGCAATCCAGAGATAAATGCAGGGGGCGGGGGGCTGGGGGAGGAGCCTGGGGGAGGAGCCTGGGGGAGGAGCCTGCGTGAGAGCGGCGCCCTCAGCAGGAGAAGCTGGCGCGTGGAAGCGCTCGAGCGTCCATGAAGTTGGAGGGGACAAGTATCAGGACACGAGCCAAAACAGGACAGTAGATGTCAAACTCCGCTCAGATATGATGAAACGCCACAAACACGAGGAACCATGTGACACGTTTCCACCCGGAGGAGGAAGACAAACACCTGACTGCAGCTGCTGCCGACCAGAGGAGCATCGAGCAGCCACACTGTAGCTACAGAAAGGGGGCGGGGCCAATCACAAAATCTATCGCTTGCGTCCGTGTTCGTTGGTTGAGAAGCGGGACTTTCACGCTATGCTGAGACGCAACAATATATGACTGACACGGCGATCCGACGCTCTACAACCCAAGTCATGGAACTGCTGGAGAACCCTGGTAGGAGAACGAGAACGTGTGATGATGGACCATCATACAGGGAGGAGCAAAGATGCATCAGGATGCATCGACCATCGTCATCACAGCCTCTGACTCACCCCTAATTGTAAGGAGCCCGGAGGTTCCCCTCCCCAGTCAGGCCACCTTGACCCATGATGCAACAGCGACCGTTTAATTATCCCACCAAGAAGTTTCCACCTCCATCTGTCTGCCTGTCTGCCTGCCTGCCTGTCTGCCTGCCTGTCTGGTAGCAGGATTACTCAGAAGGTTAATAACACGTCTTTTATGAGTTGGGTTGATTAAATTCTGGTAAAGATCCAGATTTTGTTCGACCGCCTCCGTGATTAGTCACCATGATCGGCGATGTCGGCGCTGGGAATCCATCCGCATCCACATCCGGGCAGGTGCTTCGGAAGCGTGCCGCCTCCTCGTCTGTCTCCTGTCATTTGTTTGGTCATATCTATACCTCAGCGTCCCCGAGATATGAAGGGAGGTTTCTCACTCTCCAGGCACTTTTACCTGGGAAATGTGCCAAGCTGAGATGAGCAAGGGTTCCGTTAAAAGTAGAACGTTCATGGGGCAGCGAGAGCAGCTTTTTAGAGCCAGAACGGCGGCTGCAATTCAGGATTAATAACAAAACACTGTTTGCAGTCGTTCAAAGGAACCCCGAAGGCCAGTGTATCGGATTAAGTGACCCCCCTAAATGCTCCCACGAAGAACCATGAGGTCGATTATGTGGAGATCAGACAGCGTCGCAATAACGTTTGTTCCTCAGACAGATCCGAGAGGTTTCCGAGAGGTTTCCATGTTGGTCCCTGTTTGCTGGCACCGCTGGTTCAGATTTGGTTTTGGCCAGTCTGGCCGTTCCCCTCTGACCTCTGACCTCTGGCATCAACAGTTCATCTCCTCCCAGAGAACGTCGGAGGATGTAGGATGACGCAATCGGAAAACGTCAATCAACATAAAGCAAGTCTGTCATTCCTGGATGAGGTCATAAGATCATAAAAAGATTTTTTTTCCCCGGTTATTCACCTAATTACTTGAACACACCACCTGAGCTCCGATTGGACAACAACAAGCCATTAATGCTTTAACCCCTCCCCCAGGGCTCCTATCAGGGCCGCCGGTCGTGGACGTCCACCAGCACCCGGTTGGAAATTCTTCCTGATTATGAGTCACACAGCTGCAGTTTCACAGCGGAACTCTGGGCAGGAGGCAACTATCAGGTCAGCAAAGAACTGGCTCAGCATCTGGCAGCTTCATCCCGACGCAGAGACGTCTGGGGAGGACTCGGAGACGTCGACCTCAGCGTGTGAACGGGGCTCGGAGGATGGAATATGCAAAAAAAAAAAAAGGATCCCAAAGACCCAAGTGAAGATCAATGGAGAAGACGGCGAGTCAGAGCGAGTCCAAACACGGCGGAATATGAGAGGAGTTGGCGGGGCTGCGGTTTTTGGGGGAAACGCGGTGGAAGTTCTGCATCAGGACTCGGCATCGTTAATCCATAATCAACAACGCGGGAACTGATTTTTTGTTTCATTTTTATCACGTTGAATCAGGTCGATCGTCGCGGGGCTCGGGGGTCCAATCAGAGCGGCCGTTTCCAGCCGCTGGACCCAGGGTCGCCATGGCGGCGACGGCGTCTCACCATACGAGCGTGCCGACAGGCTCCGCCCCCTCAACAGCAACCAGCAGACTGGAGCCGCTTCAGTGCCTCCAGCTTCATGTGAGTCACGCTGCCGCTGGGCATCAGGACGCCTTCAAGGTCCGTCTCAGCCCTCAGCGATACAGATTCATGATTAACGTTTGATAGGATTGATTTTTACTTTTTTATTGCAATCGTGTCCAAAAGCGGCTCAGTGATGTTTATGACGAGCGCAGTGATGTCGTCTTGTTAAAGAGGTCAGAGGTCAGAGGTCAGAGGTCGCTCTCCGCAGCCTTTACGAGCGTTTAGCAGTTAAGCACTTTAGCTGATTAAGAGGCCGGTTGTTGCTAATATTTCCTTGTTTTCTTGAGTATTTTCTGACGTAATCATCAGGCATTCGATACAGGAAAAAAACCAACTCATTGATAAGTGATTGTTAATTTCCCGATCGCGTGCGCCTCCCTCGCCTCCCTCTGCCCTCTGACGGTTTGGAGTGTTTTATTATTTGTGCTGCTGGTGCTGCCGATGTTGTTAGAATTGAAGGAATCGTGACTGTTGATATTAATAAACTGACTCATTGTGGCTTTTCCCCTCTGGGAGGTGGTTTTCCAGGGTGATTATGAAGCTGGACGGCTGCTGGTGGAGCGGCGGGCCGGCCAGACGTGAACACCCCCACACGCTGCGTGCTGGTAGTTGTAGTAATGACTGAAATAACAGCTGAACATGTCATTTGATGATGATCGTTTTTCGTTTGAACGAGGACCAGCAGCACCTGCGGGGCTGCCCGCCGCCCCTCTGGCCCCGCCCCCAGCTCGCTACGCCGGGATAGACGGGCTCAATCTAAGCTCCTAAAAGCAGGACTCAGGTGATCACACACCCACACAACAAAGTTATGACTTCTATATTACGTTTCCTTCGGGCTGTTTGCCCTAAATCCTACACACTGCTCCTTTAACCTCAATTCCAGACGTAATAAGCCAACTCTCGTCCATGCAGATGATGACGGCCGAGGGCGGCGCGCCAACGTTTGTTCAGAATGTCACGCCACCTTCATCCAGCCATCCTTTTGCTTATTTTCTTTTTCTTTAACCCCGAAGCAAAAAATAGCAGCCAAATTATTCTGAGGGAGATGTAGGTCAATATCGGAGGTGTGAGGCGGCGAGGGAGGACGGCGGGAGACCAGCTGACCGCGCCGCCATCCTCGTCCTATAGTTAAAATATTATAACGCCGCTCGCTCTCGTGTGGTTGGATGATTACGCCATATATCTGGGCTGGTATCGACTGGCTGGCAGGCACCCGCGGTCGATGCTGCAGCCACAGTAGATGAGCCGGCGGCGGCGGCAGCGGCGGCAGCGGCGGCAGCGGCAGCGGCGGCGGCCTCACATGCACGTGTAAAACATTTTTACTGCGGGATAATTTTACTTTACGTCATTGTTATGACAATTGCTCGCTCTTCAAACCGTCCCTCATCCAAACCTCTTTATGCATTACGGCTTTACTCAGCACTCAAACACACACTCACACACACACACACACACACACACACACACACGCACACACACACACACGCACACACACACGCACACACACACGCACACACACACACACACTCACACACACACGCGCACACACAGAGTAATTTCCATTTAATCCATGAACAAGGCTGAGGCGTTCACGGACAATAACGCACACACAAAAACGG
>CAAKHG010031574.1:0-22346 GCA_901007715.1 Dactylopterus volitans | reverse complement strand
AAAAAAAAAATGAGTGTTTTTTTTTTTTTTTTTCTTCCCGCTTTTTTTTTTTTTTTTTTTTTTTTTTTTTCTTCCAGAAGTGGGATTTACTGTACGCTGAGTAATCCCATGTTGAGTGTGTGTCGGAGTCATCATGCTTTATCCGGCCACATAAGCCAGGAGCTCCTTCTGTCGATTTCTCCTCTGATATAGTGGACCGCAGGGGGATGCCGACGTTTAGGCTTTGTAATCCGCCAGCCGAGAAAGACATTTCGTGTTGAGAAGAATGTTTCCGAAGAAGCATGTCAGGCACACTGTAACAGTAACAGGGACATGTGCATTCAAAGGATGTGGCAGGTGATTCGCCGTATGAAATTATTGCTCAAAAACCCTTTTGCAAAGACCAGAATGTTTTGCCTTTTCGACGCTCTCGTTCTTTCCATTTCCTCCCCAAAGACATAAATCTTTTTTTTAAAAATTCCGCTTGCAAATGTAAATTTCAATCAGAATCACCGCCGGGTTGTTGAGATCCTCCACAAGCCAAGTCGGGGAGCGGTTAAATCCATGTCTGTCCATAATATATGCAGTGAAGACTTTGAATGAACTGTGTTTTTTTTTGTTTTTTTTTCTACATTTCATCCTATTAACTCAAATTGGCGTTTGTGTCAAATTAGAAGAAATTCCCTCCAGGCGCTCCGTGAATAAAAATGGGACAAACCTCAGAGGAGTTGACCTTAGACCTTTTTCAGATTCAAAATGTCATGATGTGGTGTCGAACCCTTCAAGGCGTTTGCGTCGGAGACAAACACAAGTGTGTTTTGGCGAAGCCGACCAGTTCATGCTTGAGCCTGGGCTGACATTTGTGGCAAACTTGAGCACTTCCCCTCCGACCTTTCCTGAGACGTGTCATTCCCAAACCGGCCGGATTTGAGGTCCTCTGACCACCAAATCAGTTGAAATCCTGAAGCTGATTTTTCTATTTGTGCCAAATTTTAAAGACTCTCCGTCCACATGCTGGTGAGATTCGACGGCCTCTGTGCTGTCTGAACAGACGCTTCTCTATCAAGTGGACGTGCAAATGCATTTTGATAGGGACTCTTCTTTTAGGCGGTGGATTAAAGGGAAATTTCACCACTGGGACGATGATTCTTTTATTAAACTAATCCAGATGTGCAGTAGAATGCCGGAAATCTTTTTTAAAAAAAATGGTGCAGCATGGTCAAGAAGGCGGAGAAAATGGGGCGACACTGGCATTGCTTTTTTTTCCGCTCAAATTTTAAAGACCCTGCAATCCCCTGAACGCACCAGTCGTCCTCTGTGGCCACGCCCACTCAATACACCTTCTGAAGAGTTTCAGGAAAAATAGTTTGATTGCGTCGTCCTGAAATAGAGTATTCAGGATGACTTATACAAGCCAGAATGCAGGATTGACGGATATGGAGGACCTGAGGCAGCGGAAACCAAATGAGTTTGATACCAACATGGCAGCGTTGCAACGTAAAATCATAAATGTTCCCATCAGGCCCGTTCAAACAAAGCTCAGCACATGAGCTCACGGTCTGGTGTCCTGCAGTGCTCAGACTCCAGACCGAAGTCAGGAGATTTGAGTAGAGTTTGACACGTCCGGTCGGAGTTGCTACGGTTACCGTCTGTGCTGTGTGGAGCTGGCCGTTTGGATCTTTAGAGAGCTCGAAAGGCTGCTGTCAGCTTCAGAGTGTTGGGTCAGGGGCTCCTGATCCAGGCAGCGTGGATCGGATCTGGACGTTGTTCATTTGCAGATGCTGTCGACGCTGTAGTGACACAAATCTGGTTGAAAATGGTCAGAGTTCTCCTTTAATACACATTCAGTTCCCCTTGTCGTTGGTCCAGGTGTTGTGGTGGGATTTGTTGACACTAACAATAACACGGCCAGTATCCTTCCATGAACTCGTGCTCTTTCCTCCCTATAGGTGCACGTGCGTGGAACCCAGGGATCCCAGCAACGAGACCCTGCGGTTCTGGGAGGAGAGGAACGTCACAGCCTCCCAGGTCAACTGGACCATGCTGGAGGTCAAGGTAAGGAACCCTTGACATTTGAAGATAGCTTTAAATCCAGCGCGTGAAATGAGTGGTTCTCTATTGTTTAGAGAGCTGCAGATTAGACGGACCTTCCGGGGTTCAGCGAGACGTCTGATGATGGCTTAAGAATCTGTAAACTTTTAATAGACACCAGCGAAAATTATGATCTTGGGAGGAGAAGAAGAGGAGAATAGCAACAAAAGGCCAATCCAGGCAATCCACAGACCAAAATAGCACATTTGATCACAGATTCTCACCCAGAAATCACACGCGCGCGCACACACACACACACACACACACACACACACACGCACACACGCACACACACACACAGACACACACGCAAGTTGGGATATATCTTACAGACTCGTGTTGTGTCTCCCTTATCCCGTGCTTTGCTCCACCATGAAGTGTTGTAAATAGGCGGGGATTAAGAACATGTGGGCAGGATTTAGCCGGATTTAGCCGCGCAGAATGGGCCAGGAGATGCGGCGTGAAGTCTGGAATTCTCTCGCTGTCAGACGCAAAGCAGCCATGCCACCGGCGGCGCGCCGCGCCACTCCCACCCACGCCTGAGAGACGCCACGAACGTCTTGAGAGCCAGGGTCGTGCTGGGCGACGAGGGAGCGTGTTTAGATGAATGAACCGTGCTAATTTAATCAGCTGCTGTATTTTTTTGTTTTGTTTTGTGTTTTGTGTTTTTTTTAAATTATTTTAAAAGTGTTTTTGAAACGTACTAAGCTGCCGATATTCAGACTTCGCTAATTCCTCCATCACCATGGTCTCCTCTCGCGTCGCCGCCCTGATCCTTGTCGTTGTCACCACCATCATCGTCGCCGCCATGGTCGCCGTGTCCTCCGGTGCCAGTAGGAGTGCGAGATGTTGCACGGCGAGTTTGAGGGCAGCGCCTGCGGCCCGCACGGCCCGTACATCCCGGACGTTCTCTTCTGGTGCGTGGTCCTCTTCTTCTCCACCGTCTTCATGTCCGCCTTCCTCAAGGAGTTCAAGACCAGCCGCTACTTCCCCACCAAGGCACGTATCACCTGATTGTTACCTGGTACCATTTGCGATATTGCCTTTATGACATCACGCTTATCTGTCTTATTGCCCTTACCTTGCCTGAACTTACCTTACCTTAACTTTCCTGAACTTACCTTACCTTCTCTTACCTTGCCTTACCGTACCTTACACTATCCCTTCCTCTTACCTAACCGTATCTTATTATTTCCCCTTACCTTATCTTACCTTAACTTGCTGCATCTTATCTTATTGTATCTTATCCATTTCCCTTACCTTACCTTACCTTACCTTACCTTACCTTACCTTACCTTACCTTACCTTTTCCTATCCTAAACTCTCATATCCTTTCCCCTTACCTTATCATACTTTAACTTCCTATATCTTATCTTATCTTTTCCCCTTACCTAACCTAACCTTAACTTACTTAACCATATTCTATCATTTCCCCTTACCTTATCTTACCTTAATTTACCTTACCTTACATTATCCTATCCTATCCTATCCTATCCTATCCTATCCCCTGTACTTACTTTACCTCACCTTACCTTACAATATGTTATCTTTTAATCGTTCTCAAATGACACACACAACACCACCTATTTATCAATTCAATTCAATTATACTTTATTAATCCCTAGGGAGGGTTCCCTCAGGGAAATTATCAATCATTGAAATTAACAATGACCTTTTTGAGAAAAAATAACATATCTGCGATTGCTTTTGAAGTGCAGCTCTTTGGCAGATAAAGGTGACATTATCTTCCGTGCTGCAGAGCTGAATCTGCTTCATTAACTCGACAGTCCTCCATTTACCTCTCGTTTTGCAGGGGTGCCAAAAACTCCCCAACGCCGCGCTGCAAAGTCCTTTTAGATCATGCTGCCATCTACTGGTGGCATCAACTGCTACAGCAAACTAAATCCTGCAGGCTGCAGCCGTTCTACGTGTGCTATTTCTATGATTTATCACCGCAATGACACCCGCGAGTGCAGTGAGTGGTGTGACGCAGACGCGGGGATCCACTGTGGAGCGATGCCACCTTGTGGTGATGAACGCGACACTGTAGCCTGCCCAGTTACTGTAAGTGGACGGAGAGTGTGTGAAGAGTGTGTGTCTTTGTTCCCGGCAGGTGCGAGCCATCATCAGCGACTTTGCCGTCTTCATCACCATCCTCACCATGGTTTTAGTAGATTACGCTCTGGGCATCCCCTCACCTAAACTGCAAGTCCCCAGCAAGTTCAAAGTAAGTCCACTCTACATCAACTGTACATAAAACATCATAATACTTTACGTATTTGATAAAAATGCATTATCATGAGAAAGTTTTTACAAAAGGGGCTTTTACAAAGACATGAAAGAAAACTACATGTAGATCCTGATTTGTTTTACTGAAGAAAATTATATCCTTCACATTCGGGCATCAAACATCACGTGTGACACTTCCATTTTTAAAGCTGCCTACAGACTCTTACGCTCGCTGTGCAGCTATGGAAGCATCACTCAAACAAATAATCGATCGATAACATTATGGCCACTGCGTGTTTACCATAGAAGATAATGATCATCCCACTCATATGCATAAGGGTGGCAGAATATTGGGGACACCTCTCAGTATAACTCAGGACGTTTAAACAGCATCGCAGATCACAATCCCAATAAAATAATCAACATAAGACTCCTCCTGAAGGGAGTAGTCATTGCAGTAATCATTATGTCAATGCTTGATCAGAGTATATACTGCATATATATTTAAGAAATATTTGTGTATTTCAGTTTTGAAATGGAGAAATGGATGAAATTAGTCAATTTCTTACATTTTTCTTAATCATCATTAAATGCGAATCTTTCAGCTAAATTGGAAAGTGACTGAAAACCATTTTAACCTTTTTGTTTTTCTTTTTACATTTAACTGCCTCCAAATTTAAAGCTCCCTCTTACTAAATGAAAACTGATCTTCAATCACGCAATTGACTGTGGATTGTATGTTGTGGACGTCAGTAATTCTAATGAAGTTGCGAATGTCATTTCCGCCGCTCCCAGCCAACCAGGGACGACCGCGGCTGGGTCATAAACCCCGTGGGGCCCAACCCGTGGTGGACCACCATCATCACCTTCATCCCCGCCCTGCTGTGCACCATTCTCATCTTCATGGACCAGCAGATCACCGCCGTCATTATCAACAGGAAGGAGCACAAATTGAAGGTACCGACGCGCTCGCCCCGCCGGTTACGCGCAAACAGACGCAGTTGGCGCGGAACGAGCTGGCAAACGTGGTGGGTGGTTCAGCAGCTGAAGAGCCACTCCGGCTCCCCCCCGGGGGGGTTTGGTAGAGCAAAAACACCAGATGAATGATAATGCTGCTCTGTGGCTGCCAACAAGTTCCTCAAATGATCCCGAAAGGTGTTCAGGCTTCGTAGATCATCAGCTTTCATCCAAGTAGACGATTCCCTGCAACAGTAGGAAATAATATACAGAATAAAGGCGCCGCCATCTTTTTTCTATTCTTCCAAGTGTATTGTACGTAAGTATCGTATGTTAATCTCAGCGCTGGCCTCTGGTTTTCCTCCACTGTCCTTTGGGAGTCGCGACTCAGTGACTCTCCCGTACGTCTTGCAGAAAGGCTGTGGCTACCACCTGGACCTGTTCGTGGTGGGCGTGATGCTGGGCGTGTGCTCCGTGATGGGCCTGCCGTGGTTCGTGGCGGCCACCGTGCTCTCCATCTCCCACGTCAACAGCCTGAAGCTGGAGTCGGAGTGCTCCGCCCCCGGAGAGCAGCCCAAGTTCCTGGGCATCCGCGAGCAGCGCTTCACCGGCCTCATGATCTTCACCCTGATGGGCTGCTCCGTCTTCATGACCTCTGTGCTAAAGGTCGGGGGCTGAGTAGAAACAAACATATGCGATCACATTAGAATTCCTCGCAAACCCTAATGGGTCATGTGTTTCCAGTTCATCCCAATGCCGGTGCTGTACGGCGTGTTCCTCTACATGGGCGCCTCCTCGCTCAGAGGCATTCAGGTGAGCTTCGGAGATGCTTTCAGCAGAAGAACCTCCCCGTGAAAGGACTCTTAAACAAAATGAATGCTTGTGTCCGTTCAGTTCTTCGACCGCCTGAGGTTGTTCAGCATGCCGGCCAAACACCAGCCCGACTTCATCTACCTTCGCCACGTGCCTCTGAGGAAGGTGCACCTCTTCACCATCATCCAGCTCAGCTGCTTGGTGCTCCTGTGGACCATCAAAACCTCCAAGGCTGCCATTGTGTTCCCCATGATGGTAACGCCAAAGTGCGCGCGCATCCGCCTGTGCACTCGCCCAACACGTGCGATTAATACACATCCATGACTTCTGCCGCCCGCAGGTTTTGGCCCTGGTGTTCATTCGCAAGCTGCTGGACTTCATCTTCACCAAGCGGGAGCTGAGCTGGCTGGACGACCTCATGCCGGAGTGGAAGAAGAAGAAGCTGGAGGATGCGGCGCAAGAGGTGCGGTAGCAGAACGCGGGGGGGGCGGCGGCCATGTTTCACGGTTTTTGGGAAATCGGTCACCCACAGCGGAGAAGCTCAGATTTCCTCTTTTTCTCCTTCCTGTGCAGGAGGAGCACAGTATTATCGCAGAGGAAGAAGGCATCGTACAAGTGCCACTGGAGGGACACTACAAGTAGGTCTTTAGGTGTTGGGTCATATTCTGACTGTTGGATGATTAACACTGCTGTATAGATCACCGCATCAGACTGGGATATCCTGTCCGGGATAAGATGCGTGTTTACTTAGGATTTGTTGGCCCCGACTTGCACCCTCATTTATTTATGTCCTGCAGCAGACAGCGCTCGGGGTTTTTCATTGGTCAAACTCAGTCCTCTTATGCAATATTGTTTGGGCTGGCCACTGCAGCAGAGGAAAAGCAGCTGTCTCCGTTTTACCAGACACATGAAGCGAGAGAGAGAGAGAGAGAGAGGCCGAGAGAGAGAGGCGGCGAATGGCACAAAAGAAAAGACGCATTCAGGTTCCCTCCTCTGCGGCGCCGCGGTTTCGAGCTCCCCGCCCGACCGCGAATGGCCCGCAGCGGCGGCGCCGCCGCTCCCGCGTGATTCGGCTGAAGCTCCCAGTGCAGAAATAATCCAGTCAAAGGAGTTAAGAAGATTAAGATTTTCCTTACATTTCATAGAGTGGATGATTTCCACACATCTGCCTGGGATCTTTATTATTTTTAGGACTTCCTGCAATAAATCCATAATCATAAATCTAATATTGAATGTCTTCTGTTAGTATTTTATCCTTTTTTTTTTTTTTTTTTTGGATGACGGAGACCATTAGCACAAATGCCCAGAGCTAGTTTAAGAGTCTCTCAACCAGTCAGGCCTGCTGCCCTCTTGCCCGCCACTGGGGCAGCTGATGCGACCCCTCCCGCTCACATCCACCAATAACGTGCAGATTTCATCTTTAACTTGCACAACCAGCAATCTTTTTTTTTTTTCTGAAAAAGTTTTGAATATTTCGCAAACTGTATGTGTTTTTTTATTTTATTTTATTCCCTTTCAACTTTTTAAGAAAAAAAAAGTTATAAGTTAATTCTTGTTTCGTGTTTCATTTAAAAAAAAAAGCTTTATTATCGATTTTCTGCCTTATTCTGTCATGATGGTCCCATAACTTATCCTGAAAACGGTCTACATACATGATTAGAGGAACAAGTCCAGAAGAACCAACAATTACAAAAATGGCTGCAGTCTCAGAGGGTTAAAATGTTGGATTGACAACAACCGTATTAACATTGACCTGTCTGAAGGAGCGACCCCGCCACCGTCAACATCACCGATGAGATGTCCAAAGGATCTTTCGGGAACGTGTGGAAGAGCGTCAACCCGGCTGAGAGCACCAAAAAGGAACCAAGCGCTAAAAGGTGAGCCTCCTCATCCATATCAGCCTCATATATGTATGATCCTGATCCAGTGATTCAGACTTGAGGGTAAATCTGCAGGTTTAGAAAAAAAAACACAAAAGCATATTTAGACATCGAAGGAAGAAGTCACTCCTGAACGCTGATGGAACATTGACTTTATATTTTTCCAGGAAAATGAGGAGCTAGAATGTTTAGACAGGAGGGTTCATCTAAGAGCAGGACCTGTCAGACCCCCCCACAGTGTAGACTAACATAGTATCTCCTGCCTGCCTCTCTCCATCCATCCCACCCCTAAGCTCTCCTTCCTAACCTCTCAGAAGCTGATATCCCAAAGGTGAGTGGCTCCCGATCCCCGTCAGCATGGAGCGCTTCGTCCTGTGTCTCCTGAGTGTTGCATGACGCAGTGATGGGAATCGATAGAGAGAAAACTTTATGCAACCGTGATTCCCAGAAGTGTCGGGAGGGTGTGTAAAACGCAAGAATGATTTGCGAAATGCTGAAATTGCAAATTGTATTGAAAGTAGCACAATTGGGGAATTTAGAATTTGATGCCAAGAACTTTTTTTTTTTTTTTTTCAAAAAAAGTTGAGACTGTGGCAACAAAATGACTGCAAAAAGTGAAATGCTAAAAGCATTAACTGGCCACATGCTCGTAACATGGCTGGGTGCAAAACTATTTAAGAATAGGGTTTCTCAACAATAAATTGCAAAGAAATTTTGTGACTTTTCATTTCAAGAAATCTTGCTTATTTCAAAAAAAATGCCAAAAGTGAAAGAGTCGGGGGGTGATAAACCGACCTGCCTGCAGCGCACACTTGTCACCACCCCACTGCTTTTTTTTTTGGAAAGCTGAATTATGGCAAAGGAGGGCTGAAGTCTTGAGCAGCTGAGATCCAAGAATGGGAATGTTCCACTACTCAGAGTAACGGCGAACGTTCTCCTCAGTTCTCAAGCTAAAAGAGGAGCTGATTCACCAGAGTGATAAACATGAACTTGAAAACCAATTTTTAATTTTTAAAAAATATTTCTGCTGGTGTCAAATCAAAAAAAAGGCGTATCATTTCCCCACCCCGAAAAATGAAAAAACAAAATCAGTTTCAGCATTGAAATGTGCTATTTTCAATTGAAATTCTTTTTTTTTTTTGCAAATCATCACATCTTGCCCTATTTACATTTTACACAGCACATCCCAGCTGTTGTGGAAACAGGGCTGCGAATGGATGCTGCAGGAGTCAGAAAGCTCCGGGTGCTCGGGGTGCTCGGGGTGCTCTGGGTGCTCGGGGTGCTCGGGGTGCGCATGCAACTCCACACGCACATTTTGCCTGATCGAACGCAGCTTTTGCATGTCACAAAAGTACTGAGGCGACGCCCGGAGGCCGCTCGGGAGCCGCATGAGGCCCCGTCTGCATGCTGCGCCTGCGACGGCTGTGCGGCGCCGGCGACGCATTTGCACGCTGTCTCGAGTTTGTGTTCACCTAAAAATTTAACGTGCCTTTTTTTTTTTTATTATTCCTTCGCCCTTTGTGATATTTACCTCAATTTAACCTTCTTGGTTTTTTTCTTTCTGTTCCTCCTCCCCCTTTGTGCAGTTGTCCCGGCGGTGGCGAAAAGCGCCACAAGCGGCGGCGGCATGACAAAAGCCTGGACAGGGAGACGAGTTTGTGATGACGCGTGCTGGCGGACGGCGCCGCCGTGCTGTCGGTCGGCGGTATTTTAAAAAAACAAAAAAAAACAAAAAAAAAAAAAGCAAGAAAAAGACAAAACTTAAAAAAAAAAACAAAAAAAAAAGGAAAGTTCCGTGCCACACTCAACCACCTTTGTACTGTGCTACACTGTGTTTTCTGTCACGTATGTCTGTGTGCAAGTTGTGTAAAGCGAAGAGAAAAACCTCGTTAGGAAAACTCCCACAACGAAGCGACGCACATTTGTGTTTCTTTATATATATTTTTTTTCTATTTATATAAACGTTTGGTGATACCAGCAACGGACGAGGACGCCAGAATCGCACGACACCCGACAGGTCTCTCTCTGCCGCGTCAACGGGCCAATAACGCGGGAAATTTGAAAAAAGAAAAAAAACAACAAAAAAAAAACAATTTTTAAATCTTTATTTGTATTTTGTATGTTTTTTATATTTTTCCACTAAAAGCAACTGTGAGTCGATGTTTTAAAAAATCCTGCCTCAGCGACGTGTGATGCACCTCACAATAGAGATTTGCCAATACTGATCTGTTTCACCGGTACCTAACGGAGTAGGCTACATAGAGAATCTAGTAAGAAAAAGAAAAAAAAATTAAGGGGAAAAAAAAAAGTTTTTGAAGTTATGAAATACACATTTTATATATTCTGTACATCTCAGTGTTTTTTGTGACTGTGACGGCTCATATCGCTCCGTCTTCTTCTTCTTCGTCGCTGTGTTACGAATCGAACCTCCAGCAAGCTGAAGGCCAAGTTTGGCTGTTTGTTGTTTTGTTTTTTTCGTCGCGGGGACGGGGGGGGTCGGAAATACACATTTTCACTGGCTTGCAGGGTCGACCAGGGGTGCAGTAGTGAATTCTGGGCCCCCCGGGTGTGATCAGTGTCTCTGGCCCCCCCTTCCTGCTCCCTCCTGGTTCCACATCTCGGCATGCGTCATCCAAAACTTTTTTGACAAACAGAAATTGAAGAGCTTGTTTTCCTCTCGCTTCTTTTCTCGCTCTTAACTTTCCGCCTGGTTTTTGGTTCTCTGTTTGCTTTCTTTCTTTCGCCACCTCCGTTAGCAACCGTCGCTGCCCGCAGCCCTTCTGTCGGCTTTTTGTAAGAGGTGGGAGGGGCCTCAGAAACCCTCCACTGTTATTGTTTTGTGTTGTTTTTTAAAAAAAAAATACAAACTTCAGCAGTTTTATTCGCCAAATTTTTAAATTTACTAACGACGGTTCAAAAAAAAAAAAAAAAGAATTCCTTCATTCCAGGATTTCTGAGGGCCACGCTACGGTGGCTGACGGGAGACAAATGCGCCGCGACGGCCCAAAACTTTCCCATGAGGAGAAACGAGCTGCGAGTTCATGCAACAATGAGGATTCAAAAAAACATACAAAAAACAAACAAATAAATAAATACAAAACGTCACGCAAGGACAGAAATGTGCTGCAAGAAGTGGAAACAAATGCTAAAACCAAACGCGCCGACGCGGCAGAAGTGCAGAACCCAGCCGGCCGGCGCTGCTCGCCTGCTGCTTTCACATGGCGTTAGAAGCGTCTGCTTTCCCTCATGGTGTACTTTGATAAACCCAATATTTTTTTTGACAGCAAATGGTAAAGAAATTGTTCTCGGAAATTTAAAAATAGACATCTTGCTTAATCTTTCAAGTAATTTACCCCTGGGGATCAATAAGATCGGATAAGACGAACTTTATTGGTCCCACACCGGGGAAATTCACTTGTTGCAGGAGCTCAAGTAGCACAGATAGAAAAAAATAACAATAAAGTACTTATCAAATTCAAGATAAAAATAGAAAATATACATATACCAATCAGATTTAGAAATATAGAGTCTAAGAATGTAAAATAAAGTGTTCAAGTATTAAGTACAGGGCTGCACACGGAAGGCCGTTAAAGGTGTTCTGATTCCGATTTCACCATTTTCCAACATCTGAATAGCAACATATTACTGTTGTTGTTATTGTTAATAGTGATAATATTTGTGGTAGTGGTAGTAGTATTAGTAGTAGTAGTGAAACACGGCAACATAAATGCAGGGATCGGTAGAGGACATAAACGAAACAAACACACATATGCTCAGTTTTTTTTTTTCTTCAGTCATTTGGCATAACATCGCCGCAATTTTTTCTTCCTGTCACCACACCATAGAAGTAGATCAGGTGGCGGCGTTGGCCCATGGCAGGTCTGCGCCACTTAGCGCCCCCCGGGGGCCTTTGTGTGCGCCTGTCGCAGCAGCGTTTCTGCGCTCGTGGCGTTTTGCGGCTGTTGATGCGTCCGTTTCAAAGCCCTGCAGCAGGGGTTTTTTTTGTACACATTTCTGAATCTGCAGCGTTTATGACCTTGTGGCTTCTTTCTCCTAACGGAAGTGTTTTGGGCCAAAGCGGCTCACCGCCCCCCGCAACACCGGGGCTGCGTCCCACCCACCCACCCCGTCACTACGATGCCCCGGGGGGGGGAGATGATTGACGCACCGATGCTTTTATGCCACATTTGAAGGCGAATCAGTGTATATAAATGAGATTTTTACGGTTTGCTTAATGATCTCGTCAGCATTCTCATCTCAGCGAAATCAAATGTGTATTTCCATAAAAGAGAGCGAAGCCTCCTGTGTTTGCAGGAGTGTGTTTTTTCGGGGATTTTCCGAGAGAGCATGGCGGCCTAGTCGCAGCATCTCCGGCTTCCCGGGCCTTGGCTTTTTTTTTTTTTTTTTTTTTAAACTGCTCCGTGTTTTCCGGCCGCTGTCCCACCCCTCACCCCTCACCCACCACCCTTCTCGTCATCGTTGTCAGTAGGTGTCGTCCATGGCCGCGTGAGCTCCTCTCCGACCTGTTAGCATCTGAAGCTAATTGTTTGTAGACAAACCTGCAGGGCGGCGCCGCAGAGCCCGAGCGTCGCGCCGCAGCAACATGGTTACTTCTAGAGATGCAATAATACCCTTTTTTTTGTTTTGTTTTTTTCTGGGAAGTGCAACATGTAATAAGTAGTAAAGAGTCTTATCAATGTATAATACATAGTATATTTTATTCATGTAAAATGTTACTAATATATTGCTAACATGAAGTCGCTGTTGAAGGCAGGTTTTTTTGTTGTAGATGTTCTTTTCCCATCGTCTTATTGATGCTTCTTAGTTGATTAGGGGAAACTACTAATGGGTCCGAATTATAACAATATCAAATATCTTGACCAGTTCTGTGTGGAATTTTTTGCCTTAAACTGGGTAGTGCTAGCTGTACACTTTCTGTCGGATAAGTTAAGTCACCTATATACGAAACTATCGGTTCCGATCTGTTGTTAAATTGTGATTTGTTTCCTGAGCGAGCGAGCGAGCGAGTGAGTGGGCGCATTAATAAAGACATGAAACAAAACGCAGCCGGCGTGATGTGCTACTTTAACGGCGGGGAGGTCAGAGGTCAGCCAGGGTGACGTTTGACCCCACGCGTGTGTGCGTGTGTGTGTGTGTGTGTGTCCTGACAGACACTGTTGCTTTTCAGTGAAGTGAAGTGGCGCCGCTTCCGTCCATGGTTACGTTTTGAGGATGAGGTCACAGACACATCTGGAGGAGCAGTCCTCAAATCTGACTCCCGGGTGAACTGATTGGATTTCGTGGGGTCAGAGGTCAGGTCAGGATGGCAGCACCTTGCAGAGCACGCGTATGATGCTCAATGTTCCAGGCTGATTGTGGCAAATGTCCACACAAATGCCTGAAGGGATGAAACGGTACGCCCGACGCTGGTTATGACAACATTTTAGACAAACGTCTAATGGGATGAGATGATATGACATGGCAGTAATGTTTTGTATCTAAAAGGTCGGAGGTGAATTCGAGATTCCGTTCTTGGAATGTTTTTTTCGAATCCAAGGATGGTTTGATTGAATTTTGGAGGTTAAAGGTCACCGCGACGTCACAAAGCAGGTATTTGGGCATAAATCATACACTGATCATGACAACATTGTAGAATGTTAAATGATGAGGTGATGACATTTTCCTACTCAACAATTATATATTCTGCTGTGTGTTATGCACAGACATGGACGCTAGCTGCTCCGTGATTGGCTGGTGGCGGCGGTCAGCCCGCAGGCTCTAGAGTGTCGTTCCTGCTGCCTGCTTGACTCCTCCCCGGATTTGCTGAATGAGGCCGATGAGAACAGATGCCACACTGACCTCCTCCATCCCGGCACCAGGCGACGCAACCGCCGCTGTCGCCATGGTTACAGAACTCGTGGCCCCATGTGTTTGTGGAGGTCCGATCACCTCAAAGTGAAACCAGTCCTATCTTTATGAGCTCAGAATGAGCCTTTGATATTTCCATAGTAGCAGCAACTGACACGGTGGCGTTACCATGGTAACACACACACACACACAGCAGGTGATGTCTGTATTCATGTCGTTGCAGGGTGGTTTGAAGGGAGGGAATTTTGGCGAGGTAAGGTCCTTTAACCCTCAAACATATTTGGCATGTTTATGTGCGCGTGCAGTAAAATGCAGCCTGCGACCCCGCCCACTTAAGATGCAGGAAGTGAGCGGCCCTTAAGCTGCAGGTGTGCGGCGTGTCTTTTAGCGTGTTTTTAGCACGCTAGCTCCGGCCTGCAGATGCGTCTGGTTCGCGTCTGTGAATGAGACGGCAAACGCACCATGAAAAACTTTATTTATTTTTTTTTTTTGCAGAGCAGATTAGCAACAAAAAAAAAAAAACCCAAAACAAACAAACAAACACTTGTAGTGCTTCCTACGCGTCTACCTGAGATTTTGTGTTCTTGTTTTTTTCCGCCTTAAATACAAAGAAAATAATTTAAATTTGTAGAAAAAATAAGCCCTGGATTTGTCCTCTCTAGTGCACCACGGAGACTAGCTTTGTGTGTCTTTGCGTCCCAAAGCGATATGGCTTCCTGTTCCTGCTTGTGCGCGGGCGTCCTGTGCGGGCACACGGAAGGGGAGGGAGGGGTGCAGGGGGGGGGGTGGTCGGGGGCGGCGTCTCATTGGTCGATTTGCCTTTTCTTACTGCGAAACAGAGAAAAGAGTGACAGCGGCGCTCCAGCCCGGCGTCCCACCGCGCCGGCCCCGGCGCTCGCACTCACCTCTCCCCCGAGGGCTTGGAGCTCATCACCCACAGCAGGTACTCCTTGGCCGCCATGGAGTCCAGCACCTTGTTCACGTCGCTGGTGAAGCTCCCGTCCACGTGCCTCCTGCCGAGCGCCTCGCCCCGCCGCTCCTCGCCAGATCTGCGCAGCAGGGAGACGGTTAAACAAAAACAAACAAACAAAAAAACCCAACAAAATCAAGTTTCCACCGTCAATCAACATCGGCGAGCGTCATTTCGAGTGCTTCCTGTTACGCTAGTCTCTACTCCCTCTCGCCTCGCCGTCCGCCATCTTGGAGCGTCCCCCAGAGGCGAGGAGCGAGGGAAGCCCCGGGCTGTATCTACATGCGGAGGTGGCGTGGCGTGCACGTGACTTCATGGGGCGGAGGGGAGGGGTGGGGCTTCTCATTTTTCGGCGTCCTCGCCTCTCTTCCTGGTCTCTCGCAGTGGGCGGAGCTAAGAAGGGCTCTCTGGAGGGCTCGGCCACCGTCCGGCCGCGTGTTTTCCAATCATCCCCAATCATCTGCAATCATCTCCAATCATCTCACGCGGGGAAGGGAACATATCGATCAACACGGAAGCAAAATTTCAGGTGATTTATTTTAGCACAAGCAAAGAACATCAGGAAATAAACAAAAGGAGGGAGGGGGGACGGGGGGGCAAAGACAGGAAAAAGTGGCAGGGTAAGCAGTTGATTGGCTGTTTGAGTCAAGGCGTCTCTGTCTCTCTTGTCATTGGTGGAATCAGACACGAGGGGGAGTGGGCGGATTAGGAGGGAGGAGGGGGGGGGGTGGGGGCGCGGCCTACTCTCTCCGGACTTGTCCTGACATGAGCCTGGCGACAAAGTCTTTGGCGGCCTGGTCGGCGAGGTAGGCGCTCACGTCGCTGGTGAACGTGCCGTCGGCGTGGCGCCTCTCCGCCGTGCTGACGCTGCGCCGGGACAGAGACACAAGCGTCACGACACGCCCGAAAACACTCCCAGCTCAGGAAAAAAAAAAAAAATGAGCAGGCACAGAGATGTAAGAGCGAGCTCTTACGTTTTTTGTTTTTTTTTGCTTACGTTGTTTATTAGCGGTGGAAAAGAACAAAAAAACCCGGTTGTTTTCTGCCCATATATGGAAGGTTTCATTTAAATGGCTGTTTCGAGTTACTGAAAATTATCACAAATTTTTGTAGGATTTTTTTTTTTTACCTTCAGTTTTAACCATTTTACGTTTAATTGATTTGGATCCACTTGACTAAATCAGCTGAGCTAAAACTCGTCTTGTGATGCAGGCAGGAGAGCGCCGCTCACACACCCACGCATCAGCACGATGAAACGACACATTTCATCCACCAGTGTCAGATTTTTACTGTCAGATTCACTAGAAATTGTGAATCATGTAAAATCTTAATACCATGTTTAATGTTTATTTTTTATTTTCTACAGTTTACATGCGCTGTAGTTTGGATTCTAGAGGGAAATACGGTCCTTTTTTTTCAGACCATATATGGATGATTTCATTCAAATGAATGTTGCCAGTAACACCAAACTGCCCTCAAATTAACAAAAAATGTCATCGATTTTTTGTTGTTGTTTTGTTTTCAGTATCAGTTTTAATCATTTTAGATTTAAGTTATTTGGAACCACTTGGCTAAATCAGCTGAGCTGGAACCAGTTTGCGACGCAGGCAGGTGAAGGCCGCTCACACTGGTGGACTGACACAGACATTTCATCCGCTGAAGTCACACTTTTACCTGTGATATCACGTTTGACTAGATGATGATTGGATTGTTTTTTTGTTGTTTTTTTTTAAATAGGCATAACCCCCTCCCACCCCCCACCCCCCTCTCGGTTCTGTGGATCATACGTACGCCGCCCCGCTCCTCTTGGTGTTGATCAGCCACCGTACGAAGTCCTGCGCCCTCCTGTCCTCCAGGTATTTGCTGTAGTCGTTGGAGAAGGTTCCCTCCGAGTGCCTCTTAAAGGCGGATGTGTCCCGCGACTCGTCCAGCGACGTGTGATCCGCCTCGAGGCTGCACACACACACACACACACACACACGCACACACACACACACACACACACACACACACATCCTGACATCACACACTGACATGTCGCGGAGCCTCGATTTTGAGATCCAAATGTAAAATGGTATTAAGATTTTACATGATTCACAATTTCTAGTGAATCTACCTGCTCATTTTTTTTGTTTTTTTTACAACAGTTTTCTATCCTGTAAATTGCAAATTTCATTTATTCATGTTTGCAGCAAATTTCAGGGAACTTTCTATTTGTTCTCATGACTTCTCTCTCTGACTGAAATGTCATTTATTTATTAGTTGGCTTCATGATGCACTAAAGTGTGGTGGTTCCTCCATGTCAAATCCAAAAACAATATAATATTAATATTTCACATGACCAAAATATAAAGATGCCGCCTTTTTTTTTTTTTTAATGTAGCACAATTCTGCGTCTGTATCTCCCAGCATGCACCTGCATCTCCCAGCCACACTTAAAGATGTGGCTTCTTTTGTTTGCTTTACTTCAATTATTTTGTTCTTTGAAAACTCTCCCTCTTCTCCGCCTGCGGACGTTTTTTGCGAGTCAAGAAAAAGCGGCGCCACCCGGTGACCCTACCTCGCGCCGCCGTCAGCCTCCTGCAGGGGCACCTGCCAGCTGCTCCGGACAATTCCGAGGATCAGGAGCATCCCAGCCAGCGAGTAGAAGCTCTTCATGGTTGCGACCTGCCCGGTGGAACAGCGATATGTGAGGAGAAGGGAGCTTAGAGCAGAAGGTGGCTGGGCTTCGCCGGCGCCGACTCACCTTTTTCTTCTTCCCAAGGAGCGATGCGGCTAGTTCCCGGGCTTGTTCCCTGATGCCTGTATCTGACCCCCCACCCCCTTCCTGCCCTTATATACTGAACGCCGGTGAGGATGGGTCTGCTCAGGTGGGCTCATCTCGCCACCTGTTATGCTCAAGCCATTAGACATCGGCCCCCGTCCGTCCGTCCGTCTGCCCGCCCGCCCGCTCGTCCGTCCGTCGCAATCGGCGGGGTCAGCAAGTCAAGCGTTTGTCCGGAGGGGAAGGATGTAATCCATGCGTGATAGGCCAGCTGCTACTTAGGTGTGAAGATCAAACAAAGGCGACTCATCCTGTCAAACAGGGCGCAGGGACGAGGCTCTAACGCGCTACCGTGGCCTAATGATGGGAAGTGATGTGTGTGTGTGTGTGTGTGTGTGTGTGCTGTCATATCTGGAACATGAGTCAGTCTTTGTGGATTATTTGTGACCAAAGTTGAGCGATGGGGGAGGCGGGGGGGCGTTATTGACGGCGGCGGTGGGCAGTTATCTCGGTTTTACAGCGGCCGGCGCCCAATAAAGGCCCAAGCGCCATAAAAGCCATAAATGTCCATGTGATGCAGCGCACAGACGAAGCCGGCGCAGCGCGTTTGTGGCCCCGAGTAGGCCACACAGGAGGACACTTTATGGTTAGTTCAGTTTCACTTTATAAACTTATCGTGTGTTTGATGTTTTATAGTCTGTAGCTATCAGTTACACACCAATACTGATCTGCAAAATGAGTTGAGGAATCAATCGGCATTAAAACCAACCTTGGAATGATTTGAATCTAATCTATCTATCTATCTATCTATCTATCTATCTATCTATCTATCTGTCTATCTATCTATCTATCTATCTATCCATCCATCCATCCATCCATCCATCCATCCATCCATCCATCCATCCATCCATCCATCCATCCATCTAAATAATTTTATCTAATTTAATGTTTACATTTATAATGCATCTTTTTATATAATGCTATATATTATGCTTTTCATCTAATATATTTTATGTAATTTAATATACTTAATCTAATTTACCTTTTCTCTTTGCCTAATTTCAGTTCCTGAGTGTTGCACGTTACAGACAGTCTGTCATTTATAAATGATAGTCATCAATGAAATGAGTACAGGAATCTAGAAGCATTAAAACCAACCTTGGATGATTTCAATCTTATGGAATTTAATCTCGTCCAGCTCTCTTTACCTAATTTCAGCATGCTAACACATAGATAGTGGGAGTTTGCGCTAAATATCAATCAATCAATCAGTATCTATCTATCAATCTATCTGTCTGTCTGTGTGTCTGATGTATCTCATCTAATCTCTCCAGTCTTATCTAATACGTTTAAATTTAATAGGATCAAATGTAATGTAT
The DNA here is from genome assembly GCA_901007715.1 of Dactylopterus volitans. NCBI lineage: Eukaryota > Metazoa > Chordata > Actinopteri > Syngnathiformes > Dactylopteridae > Dactylopterus > Dactylopterus volitans. The sequence goes on along the minus strand of CAAKHG010031574.1, from coordinate 3,416 downwards.
CTTTTTATCTGTTATCTACTTTCTCTGATATATTTTACGCGACTTCATATGCCTAATCCATTCTTTCTGATTTCAGTATGCTAACACACTGATCTTCAGCGGAAACTCCCGCACATCCAAACCTCTGCCAGTATATTAGCACTCAGTGATTAGCGGTGCCTTAGCAGTGCCTTAAACCTGCATTCTCCCTACTGGCCAGCAGGGGGGCGATATAACTGGATGTGTAAAGAAACCTGGTTGCCCGAGACCATTTTTGTTTTGCATGCAATATTCATCTGACCTCTTGTTGCAACGCTGGCGACCTGCAGCTCCTTCTCTCTTTCAAACCAGTTGAAGCTCACGATTATTCAAACGCATCAGAATTCTCATGATTTATCCGCCTTTATTTTACAAAACGGTAGAAACATTCAACAATCAGCGCTGCCAACATTTGGTAAAATTGCATAAGAACGCCGTGCCGAAATCTGTAAAATCCGCTGGGCGTCTGCGACTATGACAAAATATAGATACAAAATTTGTTTTTATATATTTTCCAAAGTCCTGCACCGACTTTCATAAAAGTCTGAAACAAAACACACGCAAAAAAAAAAAAAAATCACATTCGTCATCATGTGGGTTTTATTTACAATTTGTGACAGTCAAGTATCGACGCCACAGGGTTGCTTTATCGCGGGCTGAGTTTCTGCTGAGTCAGCACAAAATCAGACTTCCCCGTGACGTCTGATCATGATTTCGCCGATCGTGTTTTGCATCCACAATTACAAGGCCGAGCAGCATTCCTCCGGCCTGGAGGCGGCGTCAGCGGGCCTCGGCGATCCAGCGGACCTCATGCGAAGCACCTCTGCAGGAAGTGAGTCATGTGGGTGTAGACGTGCTGATAGGCCGAACCGCCGAGCCCATGATCCTTATCTGTGTACCACTGCAGGAAGGCAGGGGGGCGAGAGGGGGGGAAATACACAACAGGCAATGAGTTTCTTCCTGCTTGTAAACATCGCGTCTTCATTCCGTTCAAGGTTCCTCACCATCGCCTCAAAGTCCACCTGCTCCTCCACCAGAGCTTCGGAGATCTCAGCCGCCTGCTGGAAGTGAACGTTGTCTGGGGAACGCCAAGAAATGGATCAGTGCCACGAGACGGAACGTCGCGCGTGGTGTTATGAGGAAAAGCCGGCGGGAGCCTCGACGAGGACCCCGGCATTGGTGAAGTTGCGTAGGCATGAAAAATATAGACAAGCGCATGACTCACATCAACGACAACAGCGGCAGCAGCAGCAACACCGCAAAACCAAAAACAACATGGCGAGCAAAAAGTGTCACGAGTATTTGGAATGAGCACATAATGATTGTGTGTATGTGTGTGTGTGTATGTGCGTGTGTGTATGTTGTGGCCTTACACAGCAGACGGTGAAGAGCGGTAAGTTTATGTGACCGACATTATAAATAATTTATTACTATATCCTGGAATAATGATGACAAGGTTTTGTTGCAACAATAATCAAAATGGAAAAATAAATAAATGATAATTAGTAATATAGTAAGTGCGTCTAACTAACCATTATCATATAATAATAATCATTACAGTAAAGGGGTATGAAAATGAGTTCAGACTGACCTTTGTCTGTGTAGCATTAGCTTGGATTTGGGTTATTTACCTATTCAAAGTCAAGTCAGTTTATTTCTATGCCGCAACAAAAGTTATCCCATGACAGGTTCCGTGTGGAGCGGCTCAGGACCTGGGCTCTTCACGGTAAGAACTCTAAGAGGTCTGTTGCTGCTCCACGGAACAACCGGCAAACTGCCACGTGACTGGAGAGCCGGCCAGTCGGCGCCATGAGACGCCTGCACCAAGACCGCGACGGTTATTCGCGCAACTTGGCCATCGGGTGAAGCGCGCTGGACGCGCGGGTCGCCATGACAGCAGGCCTTCCAGAGGTTCAGTTTGGGTGGGATGGGCAGGAGGCCGGAGGAAGTAAAAATAGGGAATAAAAAAGGCAAGAAAACACAAGCTGGTGGAAAAAAAACAAACTGTCGTGTGTCTGGAGAACTGGCTCCTCGTGTTCGGGTGAACACGGTTTGAATTTTGTTTGATCTAGTAATAAATCGGCAGAAACAGAACCCCCGGAACTCCCGATAGGCATGAAGCCAACGCGCCGGTGTCGTGTAACTCACCATCAGCCGTTCCGTGAACCAGGAGATACTGGACTGAGTGGAAGTTCTTGGCCCTGGCCATCACTGTGGAATTCTGCGCACAACAACCAGATCACCGATTATCGGCGAGCGCCGGCGGCGGGGGTGGGCGGGGCCTCCCCGAGGTTTGAGCGCGTGCCGAAAACTCACCGCGTACGCCTGGAGGTTCTCCGAGGGCTCGGTCATGTACCGCTCGGTGTAGATGGAATCTGGAATCAGCGGAACGTGTCAGTGTGCTGGGTGAGGCGGGGGGCGAGGGCGCCGGCACACAGTAAAAACCATACCATAATAATCCCACTTGGAGACGGGAGCGACGGCCATTCCGCACTTAAAGACTCCGCTGCCGGATCCCAGAGCCATGGACGTGACGTAGCCGCCGTAGGACTGCCGCACATAAACGCTCCATTTTGGTGAAACATTAACTTTTATGAAATAGCGTTTTTAATTCCCGCCACTCACCCAACCCCAGATAGCAACTCTGTCTTTGTCAATGAAGCCCATCTTGATGAATTCCCTGAAACACAATATTTAAGACACCGGCGACGATGGTTTGTCGTTTACACGTATGCGGGCACATTTCCGGTTGTTTTTCCGGACATAGCGTTCCCCTCACCTGGCCGCCGCTATCTGATCTTCCACCTCATAGGTTCCCAGACGTTTGTAGATTTCGTGCATGATCTTGTCGCCCTGGTAACCGCTCCCCCTCCCGTCGAAGCTGGCGACAATGACCTTCTCCGTGCTGGCCAGGTAGGTGGACCAGCCCACCCTGTAGACGTAGTCCACCTTCTGGCTGCAGGGGCCCGCGTACCTGGAGGGTCGAGAGCAGCCACTGAGCTTTTGGTGAGGAACCTCGAGGTTGGAAGTCTTTCTTTCATGGCTCCTCTGGGCTCTTACACGTCTATCAGCAGCGGGTACTTCTTGGATTCATCAAAGCCTGGAGGCAGGAACATCTGGTACCAGAGCTCTGTTATAAACATGAGAACCAATGTGAAAAGGAGGAAATTCATTTACTGTCACATGGAAGCTGCCCTGAGTTTCACCGGTCAGCCATAACATTATGACGGCTCATATTGTGGAGCTCCCCTTTCATCCACCAGAACAGTCCAGACCCATTAAGGTCTGGACTCCACGAGACCTCTGAAGGTGTTGCTGTGGTATCTGGCACCGAGATGTCAGCAGCAGATCCTTTAAGTCCTGGAAGTTGTGAGGTGGAGCCTCCAAGGATCAGACTT
>CAAKHG010031568.1:5067-19133 GCA_901007715.1 Dactylopterus volitans | reverse complement strand
GCGGGGTGGGGGGGGGGGACGGGGGGGGGGGGGGGGGGGGGCACGAGGGCAGGGCGGCGCAGCTGGAGGTCTGCGGGCTGGCCGGCGCTCTGCTCGGCTGCAGCTGTGGGCAGCAGAGCTGCAGCGCTCGTCAACCCCGTCGTTGCAATTAACAGGGCCAGAGCGAAGGGTCCCGCCGGCCAAGAATTCACCGGCGTGTTTTTGCAGGGAGCGCTGGTGTGTAAACGCTCCCTCACCACCGCCTTTCCGATTGCGGTGCCTGAACGCAACATCTTTTTAATGTTCAGTCTTTGCAACCTATTGTTTGGACATTTATGACCCCCCCACCCCACCCCACCCCACCCCTTCCGAACCCATTAAAACCTTGACAAAAGGCAGAGCTTTGAATAATTAGGCTCCTTTAAATGCTTGTTGTTGTTGATTACAACTTGGCTTTTCCGCATACGGACTCACTTGGTTGTCGATATCGTGGGAAGCTCCGCCGCCGCGGCAAAGTCTGACGGGGTAACAAACACCAGCGGTCGGATGATTCATTTTTGATCAAACCCAGAGTTCAGCAGGAGAGAGTAAAGTTAAACTTGAAGGGCCTCCGCCCGAGCCAATGAACGTACACAAAACACGACAGTCAAAAAAAAAAGAAAAAAAAGAACCCACAAAAAAGCAAAAGTTTTCCTTTTTTTTTTCAAAAAAAGATCTGCCCCAGAATTTAATTGGTTCCCCCCTCGGCCAATCCTCCGCCAGGGTGGGTTGGTGAAATCCAGCTCAGTCGTCCTGCTAACAAACAAACAAATAAACTTGTAACTTGTAACATGACGTCCGTGGTTTGGGCAACAATGTTATTACCTCTTGCCAACTTTCCAACTTTGACCCAGCATGCTTGCCGTAGCTGTGAGTGTGCAGGTTATTTAAATCTCTTGATTTTGGCCCACTTTGATTGAGGCTGACACATCTTCATAACTTAGCCCAGCTGACCTGCTTCATTTTCCTTGCGATACGACCTGGACGATTGAGTTGTATCATGTTGTAATCAGAATCAGAAATACTTTATTAATACGGTCACAGCTGCTCCATAATACGATGCCTCCATCTCATACTGTATGTGGTGAAAGAAGTGTTAACGTCTCTAGAAATAATACTCTCACAAAATAAAATTCCCGCAAAGAACCATAAAAATTGTTTTTTTTCTTCCTTTCGCCTCTGAAATCAGCGATTTTGGCCCTCAAACATTTTGGACTCGTGGACTCTTTCTGTTTTTCCTCCAGAAAAAAGATTATTTAGATAATTCAACTGAAGTGTTTACAGCCTGACAGCCTCTCCGACTGCCTGCGTCAATGCCGTCTTAAAACTTTTCTTGCCTCGCAGCCCGGCTTATTGTTTTTTTTTTTCTTCACTCCGCAGGAGTAACTCTGGCCCGTGAAACGAAAATCCTGCGATACGTGCGTTAACGTTTTAGCAATAAAGCGGAACGACCGTTTGAAGCGCGGCCGGCGTCACCTATCGCTCGTTTTCGGTGTTTCTGTCAGAGAGTCTGATGAGGTGCAGCAGTTATTTCGAAGGGCTGTAACTTTATTGAACGTGTTGGAGTACACGCGTGTTAATGGAGGGCTTCTCCTGGTGCCAGCGGTTGTTTTTGTGGGTCATCTGTGGCAGCCCGCTGGCTGAGAGGAGCGAGCCTCCACGGCCGCGGCGGGCCGTGGGAGTTTTTACGTCCCAGACGGTGCGGCCTCCGCCCTGTCACGCCAGAGCGGCCGCGAGGAGGAGCACGCGGTTTCCCTCCCATCAGCCCCGGTATGTTTGCGCTCGTCCGCCCCCGCCTTAGCAACCACAAAGATGGAGTGAGGGGAGGAGGAGAGGAGCGTGGGGGCGGGGGGGTGGCGAGAGGTTGCGCATCAAGATGCCAGGCGAGTTTGTTGAAAGAGAGAGTGCCACCCAATGAAAGTTAACAAAGCCGCTTTTATTAAGGTCAGCCGGGGCCACGGGGGCGGAGCCGGGGTGTTTTTATCAGGCGTCTGCCTTTATTGTGTGTCTCTTAATAAAAGTGGCGGCCACATGCGTTTATTGGACATCTGCTGCTTTCATGTGCGAGGAAACCTTTAAGGACCGCCGGGTGGGTTTTTTTGGCGGTGCGGCTGACCCGACCGCATACCGTCTCAAATCGGCACGCTGCGACTCCACACAGATGCGCCTGCTGCTAATTTTAGCCGTTTTACACGCGCCGCGGCATTGTTTACTTCTGCGGCATTAAGGAAAATAGTTTCCATTTAGCTGTGCGCTCTCTGCGTCTGTTTTCGGTTACTACTGGGACGGCAGCACGCTACTCGGTCGTTAAATTGGGCAAAGATTCTTGGGTTTTTAGATCCTGGCGTTTGCAGGAACACCGGAATCCTCTGTGGCCTTTGTGTCTTCGGGACTTTGAGGCAGCTCGTTGCCCTCTCAGACAGCCAAGCGTCACTCGGCCTTTCGGACAAAAACGGCACCGAACGCCAGCGCAGTCGCAAAAAAAAAACACCCCTAAAAACCAGCGGTTAACTAACCATGGAGGATGCACCACACTGCTCAGTAATTAGAGGACAAGGTGGTGATGGATTGTGAAACAAAGCTCAATTGCCCTGTAATTACTATCCGCGGGTGCCTCGCAGGTATCCCCGGCAGCCGGGGCTAAACCTGTTGGGTGTTTAGCCGGGATGATGCCTTCTGGAAAGCACAATGAGCAGGAAGCTGGACGCGGAGGGGAGGCGAGGTCATGGAAGGCGAGCGCCGCATCCTGCGCGGGGACGTCCACCCCTCGGCCGTCTGTGCCCGGTGGGGTCCGTCTCCCCTCGCAGAATGCCAGCGGGAGCGCATTTCTGCGGGCCAGACAAACGCCGCTGTCAGCAGTCAGCAGTCAGCCCACCGGTCAGACCACTCCGCTCTCTAATTACACACCAGCGCCTGCCGGCGAGGGAGCGGGGCGGGGCGGCTAGACGGCGATGCCGGGCCCTGCCGCTGCCATCGTCGGCATCACCGAAGGCATGGAAAAACCAGCGAGAGTGAGAGAGATAGGGAGAGAGAGTGAGTGGGAGGGAGGGTGAGGTAAAGACAGGCCGCTTCTGGGAGTGAGTGAGGGAGAGAGACAGAGACAGAGCGGGAGGCTGGAGGGGAGGTAGGAGACCCTCCTCCTTCCTGTGAAAGATTAGAGGCTGCGTGTGTGCGAGCACATCTGGATGGGCTGGAGGAGCTGAAAGAACCGATGTGAGGCAGAGCCCAACCCAAGAGGATGTGTCAAACAGCGCTGCCGCCGCTGCCACTCGCTCTCACACACACACACACACGCACACACGCATCATTTAACGCCGTTTGCTTTGTGCGTCACCCTTAAAAATAATAGAAATGTCCACACTTTCCTGCTTTTACAGGAAGCGTTTCTCACGGTCTCAGCTGATCAGAAAAACCCCCACGGGTGTGTGTGTGTGTGTATGAGTGTGTGAGTGTGCGAGTGTCTGTGTGTGTGTGTGTGTGTGTGTGTGTGTATGAGGGTGACGTGTGGACTGTGCACTGACATCACACAATAACTTGCAGAGTATGTATTTATCATGCTTACAAACTTTTATGTGGCCTCTTTTTTTTAACTCCACAGGAGATCATTTCTTTGATAACTTGCTCTTTGTGCTTTTATGGCTAGAAATGAAGTTTAAAAAGCAAAGCTTAAAATTTAGCTCTTGTCAAATCTACTTAAGTACTGTTTAAAACAATTAGACGTGGTTAAGTGCACAGACTCAACTCAGAGTGCCAGCAACACTCGTTCTCGTTATGATGGACAATTCCTTCGTAAAGAAGACTTTTTTATCACCGATGTCAAAATATTCCCAGAAGTTCGGAGTGCATGTGGAAGTCATCTGATCGGACACAGTAGCGGGAACAGATGTAATTATTTATCCTTTCCTGATGGAGGTCCAGCTCTGAGGAGCACCGAGGCGCTGCCTCAGATAAAGTGTCGGTTCTGACTGATGAGGTGAGATGTGTGTGTGTGTGTGTGTCTGTGCGCGCGCGCGCCGCTTGTGTGCGCGCAAAGTGAGAGCCTCTCTGACCCCTCGTGCTCTCACCTCGGGGTCCTGGAGGCTCAAGCGTGGTCTCAATTGCAGAAGGTCCTGGGCCGCAACACCTCCTCTAGGCTTGTAAACCGGAGCAGATGCGGACCGGCGGCCTCGGCGCACTTGTTTTCCAGCGCGACGTGGACGCGAGGATCAGGCCCCGCCCGACTGTGTGTGTTTTGTTTTGTTTTTTCTCCTCGGGGATCAATTATCTGGGCGATTGCTCCGGCGAGGCCAAAGACGCCCCTCCTCACCTGTAATTACAGTGGGACGTGTCTGGTGTGTGGGCTCTCCCCGGTGCTGAGAGGTGGCAAGGCAGAGCTGAAATTCCAGAGGAAGGAAATGATGAAGTGTGTCCCACCCTTGAAGTCAGTCACCTAATAAAAGAAAGCTGTGACCATGGGAAAACATAGTAAACACCGAGGTTCAGATGCGGGTCTGCGACTGAGTAGGGCGACATGGGCCTGAAGGACCTGTCAGCTGGGCCGGAGGTGTGAGCCCCCGACATGATGACGACAGAATGTTGGTGGAGAAGAAAATGCTGGATTGAGAACGTCACGCCACATCTGCCTATTGGCTCGTGTTCCGGATGAAATGATTCACCTCAGGATCAGGCCTGAGGGCGTGCGTGCGTGCGTGCGTGTGTGTGTGTGTGTGTGTGTGTTTATAAGTAACTAATCTTACTAAAATTAGGAACCTTCATTTCTGATGCTACAATTCCTGATTTATTGCCTCCAGGTCAAACACCTTCAGTGGGTCTCGTCGCATCAGTAATTCTAGTTTAAGCATCATGTGACTATCTCATGCGTTAAAAATAAATTTGCAATGATCCATTATGACAGTAAACTGCTGATTTTCCCTCTATTGTCTTTTGTTGCAGTAGCGGCTGGTCAAACTTGCCAGCTTATTTCTCAGCGCTGCAAAGACCCGAGCAGCAGCAGCAGCAGCAGCAGCAGCAGCAGCAGTATTCCTGCAGTAAACGAACGTGGGCGTCAGCATGTCATGTGAATTATGGCTGTTGTGGGTGATTCCGATGCATCGCGTGCTAAAACTCTTCCACCTGCTTTCCTCTGTGATTCCATGACTTTCCTTTTGGCTTTGTGATGACCAAATGGGCTCCAGTGTGTCTGCGCGCGCGATGTAGTGTGAAATCTCCGGTTTCCAGGGACTAAATAAGATGGTTTCTGGAGTTTGGTCGTGTTTCCAAAATATTTTATCGCAACCCTCGAACTTCATAAAAGCCAGAAAGGTTGGATGGCGTTGGATTCTCCCATGTAGCCCAGTTTAGAACATTTCCCCGTCCAACAGCCGTACATATTGCGCTCGCAGAGGTCCGCTATCTTTTCTGTAGTTCGATTCTGTGAAGTCGTCTTGGGTGATCATAACGTTGCAAAAGAGAGTTCAGATTCTTGACTTTTTCTGCATCGAGACAAAATTATTCAAAAGAAAATGGCGGCGCATCCAAGGATCGGGTTTTTTTCTCCCACCCACACTGCAGTGGAGGCAAATATTCATTTACAGACGCTCACACGTCGCCTGCTTCAGATTGCCTTGACGTTCTTCTCAAATGTGCAAAAAAAACAGAAATATAGCGTTGTTTATCACATTGGTGTCTTGAGATCCATACAAGAGTATTTTTGAATCAACACCGAGAAAAACTGGTGTGAAATCTGCGTTTAACGCGTGCCTTTTCGAAGACGTATTAACGAGGCAGAAAGAACGTGGAAATGAAAGGAAGGAGAGCAGGATTAAACGATCACATCAGCCCGATTCGTCTTGTTTGACTTTAAAAAAAAAAAACAAAAAAACCCACCAGCAACCCTGCACGCTCAGCAGACACGTGCGCCACCTTGCTCAGCCCCCACGTATTTTGAGGAGTACAGCCCTGTAAGATGATTGTGTGTGTTCGTGTGTGTGTGTGTGTGTGTGCGTATGTGTGTGTGTGTGCGTGCAGCAGTAGTCTTCAATCTATCAGAGGCGGCGTGCAGACAGAGACAAACACCCCGCCTGGCTGGCTGTCAGCAGCTGGTCACTAATGATGCTGCAGCGCTGAGCTCAGCTAATTGACCAGACAGAGATGGATCAGGACCTTAGACTCTGCTGTGTCTGCTCGCTGCACTGTGTGTGTGTGTGCGTCCGTGCGTGTGCGTGCGCGTTTTGATGTTTGCGCACACAGCTTCTGCCTTACCCTTTTAACCACCACGCGCGGGTTTCAAAAAACTTTGAGGCGCTGAAAAAGAGATGAAGGGAGGAAAAAAAAAAAAGTGTACAAACAAGCAGCGCAGCCTCTTTGCCAAACTTCTGCCTCGACCGGCTCGCTGCTGCGTCTGCGGGCCGCCCGAGCCTCCGAGAACAAATAGACCTGAGCAGGTGATGAGCCTTGAGGATTGGGCGGCGGGGGCGGAGGAGATGGGAGGGGGGTGTGTGTTTGAGGGCGCCGCTCGGCACAGCGGACCGGGCTCTTAGCGTGAAGGCCGAGGGCTCCGTCTTTATTTTCACCGAGAGAGGATTTACTGAAAGAACGACCTTGGCCCATTAATGATGCGGCTTGTGTGTCTGTGTGTGTATTTGTCTCACACACACACACACGCACGCACGCACGCACGCACGCAGCGCAGACCAACAAAGCCTCAGATCCCATTTAGACACAAACACACACACACACACACCGCACTTTACAGGGTGTGTGGTTCAGCTGCTGGTCCTCCTGCTCTTTGCTCTCATTCTGATGCCACCGGCAGATTTTTGCAATCGTTGCGACGTTGTTAGAATAAAGCTGCCGTAATTATAACCGCAGTTGTCCGCGGACGGAATTCCTCCCACCCCACTGCCGCGCAGTCGCGCCTGACACACACCGCAGCTCCCACTGCACTTACATCGGTTTGTGTCGGATATAAATAACCTTCAGAGATGAGGTAATAATCAGTATTTCAGCACAGCATCAGCAAATTAAAGAAACAATACAATAACTATTCCTTAAGCTGCGTCAGGCCCCTTCACCCGCCATTGCTTTGTTTCTCCACTTTTTTTCTTGCTTGATTTCAGCCCCGAGCGGGCTATTGGAGGTTTTCGTGTCATGCTGCCGTATGTCGTCGTGCGGCTTTGCATCGCCGCGTCTGCAGCCCCGAGGTTTCATTCCATTTGCGCGAGCTTGCCAGTGGCGATGAAGTACGAAATGTGAAATATTTATGTTAATTTTCATCCAGTGCACCGACCACTTCATTTGCCAAATATGTACTTTTGAAGTAGCAGTAAATGAAACTTTCTTTTAAGCAAATTCCAGCTAAAACACGGTGTGTGTCAGCTGGTTCCAGACCTCCATCTGGATACGGCTGCATGATAACTATATTTAAGCAAATCAACATCCATCTTGTTGTTGGTAAATCATACTTGCGGGTCAACATTTTGTGTCACATTGATGGGTTGGTTGTCAATTTTCATTTCTGCGAGCAGAGCGTCATGCAAAGGAGAGGAAGCAGAGCAGATAAAGCCCTGTAGGTCTTTGATATGAGGCCCACTGAGCTGCATGTGGGATCTTGGCAGACCCGCTGCTCCGATTTTGGCAAACAATTTCATTGGTCCGCATCGGAGTCAGCCACATGCTTGATGTAAATCAACCCTCAGACTTTCCCTTAAACGTATCGGGGAGCATGAGGCAAAAAATGAATGCATTCGGTCCTCGGACGTGCTGTATTTCTTGCTCCGCCGCGGCGCCGACGGCCCAGAAGCGCCTGGATGCCGATCCTCATCCGGACGCGGATAACCTTCCCGCCGTGACCTCTGCTTGTAACCATCTCCTCGTCCTGTGAGGTGATTGCATCAGTCAAAGAGTGTTTGTAAACAAGTGACAGTCCATGTGTGTGTGTGAGAGAGAGAGAGATTGCAAGAGAGACAGGGAAGTGGGACGAGACCCAGAGCTGATGTCAGTATGGCCTCTGGCCCACTGAACTCTCCGCGGGGGTATTCCTCTAATGAAAAGCTCTGACTCAGTCGCTGATTAGGGCCCAATGCAGGACGGGGCCAAAAGGTCAAATACATTCACACATTTCTTTGACCTCCCCACTGGGGCAATTAGCCCAGCGAGAACAAAGAGCGCACACAATAAACCGCGTCCGTCGGGGGGGGCGGCGTTCATCAACCGTGGTGATGTTATTGCTGGCCGAGGCGGCGTCGCATCTCGCCCGAGGCGTTGGAGGCGTCCTGTTTCTGCTTTGCCGCGCGCGGAGGCCGCGGACGAGTCGAGGGGTCTTGCGATAGCGCGAGACAGAGCGAGCATGCCGGCCTGTGCCTCCTGCGATGCAGCGCGCACCACAATAGCTCATGTGTGGGCGAGGGGGACTTGGCTCTTGCAAAGTTCTAGAGGGAGAAGAAGTACCATTTGGAGGGGAGGGCCCGAGAGCTGGGTTTCCTATCCAGAGCCCCTTTGTAATTGAATCCAGCCATCTATCTGAGCCCAGCTGCAGAGGAAACTTCAACTTGTGGATGCACACACACACACGCGCACGCAAGCACGCGCCTACACACACACACACACGCACACACACACACACACGCACGCGCGCGCGCCTCTCCGGCCACGCGGTTCTCCCCCCATGTGGACCGAAGCGCGGCACCGACAAATGATGGGCGGATCGGCGCGGGGTTTTTTTGTTTTTTTTGCCGCCGCCGCCGCCGCCGCCGTCTCGATGCAGAAAGACACAATCTAGGGCACATGCCATAACATTTCAGTCTCAGGTCTTACATGGTTTAAATCCATCTACACTCATAATCCTCTGAGAAATACCCAGAACCCAAAACACTGAAATCATGAGCACAGGGGTTGAGGAGGAGGGAGTTATTGAAGCGGTTTCAACTTACTTCAAACCATGTGTTCTGTGTACTTTTCATACTCCTCTTTTGCCCCCCCCCCCTATCCCCCTCTCCAACCCCTATTTTTTGGGTAATCGCTCCAGCCGTTATGTTTTCATGTCTCCGAGTTCTCGAATGTTTATTTTTCTTGGTGACAATAATCTCTACACCCTCCGCCCCCTCGATCCCTCAAACCCGGGTCTGCAGTGGATGCAGATAGAGTCTGACACCGCAATAAGCTCTTTAAGCAGAGCTGTGCTCCGGCTTGGTCCTGCAGGTGCTGGTTCACATCCCTCAGCGTGGCCGCGCTCGGCTTTGACGACGGCCGGGCCGGCCCGCTGAATGGAAGGACGCGCTTCCTGGTGGCTAATGAGGTGCTGAACCCAGCCGCGTTTGTATCAGGAGCACCTGGGCCGACCAGACCCGGACCAGGCCAGACAAAAGCAGTCAGTCTAGCATTTCCACAAAGGTCTGCCCATTCAAAACATCCAGAACCCGGGGACACAACCTCCCACACTTCATTAAATGAAAGCAAGACAGAATGCGAGCCGAGGCTGCCCGCTCTCTCCGCACAAGGCAACTATTGTTTGTCTTTACACACTCTCTCTCTCTCTCCCAGGACTTTGCGATTTTATACTCCATAAAGGAACAAGGCAAAAAGGGAAGGCAGCTTGGCAAAGACGCCGAGTGCACGCTGTTTTCTCTCTCCCGAGACCAAAGCTGCAACTTTGGTCTGGTGATTTTTACACACCCCATTTGTAGAGAGCTTTCAGCAGCATAACAAGAAGCTCACCTGGAGGATACCAGTCAGCAAGCAAACTTCCTCCTGCGGCCCGAACGGCACCAGAGCGCGCTCGGAATGATGATTTCACTCGGCCGCCGCCGGACTGACGTTTGTGCCGTGGTGCTACGCGGCCCCGACGAAGTCCAGCCACTTCATCCGTCAGTGGGACCCGCGATCCAAAAAGCCATCACGACTATGTATAACTTAGACGACAGCGATTTGATCTGAAGTCCCCCGCCATTTGGTTACCGCCTGACACACGCAATGGGATCTAAAGAATAAATGGCCCCACGCTTGTAGCGTCAAAGACATCGTCCCGGCTATATGGCAGCAGTGACATCTGTGTGACTCTTTATTTGCTGCTCCAGATGCCAGGAACCAGCTGGTGGCTCAGGAGGCCCTGAGGAAGCCCTCCTCGCTGCGCCGCCCGCCGGCACGAACTGGAGAGACGGTTTCCAGTAAGGACTGCCGCTGTGCCGCAAACTCCGACGGCACAAACCGAAAGCGAATTAGCATGTTTACGCATCTCATTTCCCCGGTGGTGAAAAAGTGCAATATTTTTTTTTCCTGTCTCCCAGGCTGCCTCAACTGCAGTCGGATCACGGCGATGAGTGACAGGCTGAGCTTGCTGGAGGCCAAGGTTTGATTTAATCCACAAACTCCGTCATATCTCATAACTTTTTTTCTTCTTCTTTTTAAATTTTCTCATGGTTTTCCTCTGCGCTCCTTTGCCAGGTCCAGCTACTCTCAGTCCCGCCAGGCTCCACGTCACATCGCCACTGGCAGGGCAAAGGCGGAACTGCACCTGAGGCCTCCCTCCTGATGGGGGCTGCGCCCGCTCAGGGAGCGCCCGGCGAGCAGGGACCTGCAGGTATACATTTCATGCCGTCACACACGAATAAGTATTTTGTCGGGGGGGGGAAAAATGCGACATGTTTCCCATTTCGTGCAGTCAAGGGTTTGTGTTTTGATGATTGAAATCACTCTTTGCGGACTTCTACCTGCCCGCTAATGCTCGTATCCGGTTTCCGTCGCCGCGCGTGCGCTCATTTCCTTCGGCCCGAGTGCGAGCCTGAGTTGTCTCCGCTGCTCCCTCTCAGAGCTCCGTGGCGGCGTTTGAAAGCAGACACTTTAGAGCTTGAAAGGCCTCTCCTCTCCGCTGGAGCGGAGCCCAGCAGTGGTTGCAACACTGGGCGCACGAACCCCGCTGCGCCGTCAGAGTCCAGGCAGTTACTGCACACCAGCGCTCCCCAGTTAAAACCACCATAAGAAGAATTGTTATGTGATTTTTGGAAATAAATCTAAATTTTTTTTTTTTTTTGCTTAGTGAAAAAAAAAGAAAGGTTTGAGGGGTCCTCTTTAGTTCCTGCCACAGCATCTTTTTTCGTAACTACCACCGGCGGACCGCCAGAGATATTTGCATATGGCGGCTTCAAGATCGATATGAGTCGATTGTGTGCATAAAAACGAACCCAAATGCCCACTTGTAAATAAATGAACGTAAGCCAACACATTACCCCGACGTTTGTCAGGCAGTCCCAAGCGATTAAAACTTTTGATTGAAATCAAATCGGCTTTTCTTCGCGCCACGAGCACGACAAACCCATCCAGCGTCGCCGCTTGAATTCGAGAAACGCCAGAGTGGTGCTGTGTTGCGTTTTTCCGCTGTGGCGCTCAGCACCCACGTTTGCCTCCCGGAGGTATTGGCAGGTGCTTTAACGAGGCTTCAGTCGTCTTTGTCCATTAAAGTCAGCCAAGAAGAGGCTTCCTGACATCACTTTGGCCAAAGTTCGCTCAGTACCTGACGCAGGGGCCTAATCAGAAGCAGCCCTGGCCCGCGACCAGCGACGTCTGCAGCGAGTCAGCCTTGTTTGCTCCAGCGTTTCACAGAGCTACACGGCTCAATTAAGTTGTGTCTCTGTTTTCATTGCAGGCCCTCAGGGTGAAAAGGGGAGAGACGGTCTTCCTGGCAGAGACGGTAAATGGTGACCGCGGTTTTGCCTCTGAGCTGATGCAAAACCATTTAAGTCAGCCAGTTAAGGCTTGATGATTAGTCGTGACTGTTTTCTCCTCTTAGGGAAACCAGGGTCTCGAGGCCTGCCAGGTCCCAGTGGGCCGCGGGGTGAGGCAGGGGCCAGGGGCCCATCCGGGGCCCCCGGATCAAAGGGAACCCCAGGACCAGCAGGTAGGACGGGACCAAAATAGGCGCCCACATGCAACTGCCTTTCGACAGACAAGTGTGAGATGTGAGAAACGAATGAGCCCCGTCTCACTAGCTGTTGACACGGTTTGTTGATAAGCGTGCCGTAAAGATTTGAGTGTGTCCTTGAGAAGGATCGAGTGTATAGTGAGGGGGGGGGGCATTATACTTTATGATTGCCTGTCCATTGAAGCTTTTGTCTGCGGGACAGAGCATTTGAATGACTGGCTGTTGACCAAAGACTTGTAGAAGCAACAGTGGGGGAAAAAAAAGAGAACGAGGTCCCACAAAAGACTGACCCATGATAGCCCTGCTTTAGAGTATTTGTCTTCCCCTTTAAACCACTCTGGTCCACCCACAGAACCTTCCAGCGCTAACCAGCGCAGCCTCCCAGTCGCCCCTATGGCCTCTGCAGCCTTCTGGTAACTTGCTGGAATTTGAGCATTTTATTGGTGGGCTTTCAAAGTCGCATGTCTCCAAAAAGCCCGTTTCAGCGGGCAGATAAAAAGCCTTCAAACTACAACGTAAACCCGACATGTGCTGCCGCTCATGATCACCAAGCGGGGTGGGAATAGGCGCTTACATCTGCCCTGCATATTCGCGGCGCGCTGGTTGTGCACAAGTAATGAATGATCTGCTGGCAAAAGTGAATCCGCAAGCAGCTGTGACTTGAGTGACAATAAAGTAAATGGCAGCATAAGTTTGTCATAACATCTGCTCTGGCTGTGGGCTGTTATTTCTCAGCTCTGGATCATGGAGGAAGTGCCTCTCAGGCTAACATATAACCCAGCTCCCCTCCGCCCGCCCACCAATCCCCCTCCTACCCACCCGAACCCCCCCCCCCCAGCTCTGTACCTGCTGCCGCTGGGTAGAGTTCAGATTTCGAGCAAAAGCTGAACTACAAGCCCGCTCTCCGGGACCGCCATGTGACTTCAATCCGAAGTGAACATGAGCTATATATACACAAATCCAAAGTCTTTATGATTTCCATATGCCTGTGGTGTTTTTGTTTTTCGGTCTCCGTTTCTCCGCCAGTCCCCAACACCAGTGCCGCATCTTGTGTCCGAAGCTACGCTTCCCCCCGCTGCGCCGATTAGATTTTTTTTTCTTTCTTCCCATTTAAGGAGAAAGATAAGGCACAAGGCTGGAACGCGTCCAGCGTCGCGCAAAATGGAGACAGATATGTGTGTTGAGCCGGGGGTTATGGGAACGATGGGAGGAAAATGTGAGGGCCGGAGGAGTGACATTGTACATTAAAAAGAGTCATGATGAGTTGTATTCCAAACTTTGACTCACATTTTGATGCAGCGTCCCCCAGCTGCTCTGGGGATCCATCACTCGACAGGAAAATGGCTAATTGCTTTCCGGCTGTCACACAGACTCTGAAGGGCCACTCTGGCCATTTGAACCACTGTGACACATATCATCACAGCACGAATTCTCCCCAAAGGCGCCAAAAAAAAAAAAAAAGAAAAAGTCATCTGCTCATGCTGCTGTGTTCAGTGGATGACTCACGGAGGTGTCAAATGTGGGTTATGACAACATTACCTCGCGAAAAGTGATAATTGTGGGGTCGTCGCTGTCGGTTGCATCACGCCACTCCGCCGTGCATAAACAGAGAAGGTGGCAAGTCTGGCTCTGGCGAGGAGCGCGAAAAGGGGGGGGCGGGGCTACGGGGGCCAAATCCAAACAATGAGCTCAGATGTAGTTGTAGAGCCTTTTTTTCCACTGTCAGAAGAAGAAGAAAAAAGAAAAAAAAAAAAAGACTGCGGGAGGAGGAGGGACACTGACTGGCCCATAAGCACCAGCTACAATCTGCTTTCAGGCCTGCGGTGTGTGTGCAGGGAGCATTGAATTACTTTGAAACAGCGCCAGCGGCACTTTGCAGAGTTTAATGGTGTTATTGTAGTTTTCCTGTGTTCTTCAGCGTAAGTTCCCAGCACTTATACTGCTAAAGAAGCAAAAATCGGCCTGTTTGGGATCTTCTGTCGCAGATATAACAGCACACACGCACGCACGCACACACACACACACACACACACACACACACACACACACACACACGCACACACACCACTGCAATGACCACGCAGCATCGCATTACCCTTTTTCCTCTTTCCTCTCTCTCATAGTTATTGATTTTTGCTATGCTGCGATTGTGCTC
>CAAKHG010031565.1:0-16690 GCA_901007715.1 Dactylopterus volitans | reverse complement strand
AGGCACACACACACACGCGCGTGCGCCCAGCACACAGAGTGGATGAAAACACATTAAGTGAGCGACTGATGTTTATCCAGCAGGCTATTTCAAGAGTGGAGGCACAAACGCGAGACGCGATTGGTTGGAGAGATAAAGAGGAGACGAAAACAGCGGACGGAGGGAGACGTGGCCGCGGCGAGGAGGAAGAGGAGGAGGAGGAGGTGGAGAACGAGGAGGAGGAGGAGGAGGAGGAGGAGGAGGTGGATGAGGAGGAGGAGGCGGACGAGGAGGAGGAGGAGGAGGTGGATGAGGACGAGGAGGAGGACGAGGAGGAGGAGAAGAAGGAGGAGGAGGCCGCACTTGTCGCCCGCCATCTTGGGCGCCCTCGATCCCAACACTTCTCGCTCGTTTACGTCTGTTCTTGGCTCTCATCTTTGGGCTCTTTGGTCGGGTTCTTAGCGTGTTGAGGTTCTAAAGGGGTCGCCAATGAACATCTGGATGTTCAGCACACGGACACGCAGATGGTTCTGACCCTGACGGAGGGCCGGCTCATTTTTGAGAGGATTCTACTGGTGCGCTGGTTTGCACTTGTCCCGTTCCAGTTGTACTGAAGGAGCTTATGGTCATCCACACTGAGGTTCTCATCCACACTGAGGTTCTGTTGGTGGTTTCATTGTTATGGAGGACTCTATTGACTTCTAGGAACCTTCTAGTCTTATTTTAGCCTGCACTATTCCTATTAAAGGCATGTTCTGGTAAAGGTTCAGGTTCCTCTGATGTTTGTAGTCGGCGTAGTTCCAGCTGTTTCCCAGGTTCTCGTGGTGATTTAAGTTCTACAGACCAATGAGGCATTCATGGTCATGCTGAGGTTGCGTTGGTTGTTATGTTATTAGGCCGAATGCTATTAACCTTTAAGTAGGTCAGGTCAGCCGCCTCATCGCAACCTCGGCTTGGGTGGGCAGGCGGTCGGCCGGTTTGAGGACGGACGGACGGACGGCCGGCGTTCTGCTGCCGGCGTCCTCACACTCACAGAGCCTCGTCCACACTTGGCCCTTTCACACGTTCTCAAAGCCCAGAACTGTGGATGGAAAACACATCTGTTGATGCTGTTGACATGGAGAGATGTGATAAAGGCCTCGCGCGGCCTCCCCGGGCGTTTATCCCAGACTTGTTCCTCCCGGGACGAATGGCGATTTCACCGCCGTCCTTCCTGGCGTCGTTATTTAAATGTCACTTTTAACTGTGACAGACTTCAGAGACCAAGCAGACCAGTCGGGATGTGGTGCCGATCTACTGCCCAGCTGCCATGACGTCAAGCTCCTGTGACTTTGCTGTGAAACATCGAATAAAATAAAAATGTATTTGTGTTTCCTTAAGAGATTAAACTAAAGTGAGCAAAAACTGGAGACGAAGAAGCGCGCCGGTGAGGGTGCACGCCGTCGTTTCCCGATTAAAAAGGTGGCGCAGCGGCTCATTAACGTCATTAACCTCATTAACCTCATTAAGCTCGCTCAGCATCACCACCGCGATCACCGCTCACTCGTAAATCTATTTCCGTCCGAGCTGTTTCCGCGCTCGCCACCAATCACAGGCCAGCCTGCCGGTCCCGGAAGCAGCGCCTGGCAGACACAACTGCGGCCTCATTTATCCCGCGCGTGAACGCGCCCGCCGGGGGCCGCGGTCACACACGGGAGCGCGCCGAGCCGACGGTGACCCGTGACGGCGCGTCCGCGTGGCGCCCGTCTCCGTGGCAACGTGCGTTTCTCGCCGCCTCCGCCGCTTGGCCCCGCCCACCCGCGTGCAGGTGAGCTGCACCTGGCGGCGGCGCGCGAGTGCGCGTGCGTGCGTGCGTGCGTTTACGAGCGCGGCGCGCGGGGCGGTCGCGATAGCCAGGTGAGGCGGAAGTGCGGTGACGTGACGAGGCGGACGTGCGCGGAGAACGACGCGCAGCCACCCCGACGGCAGGTGAACGTCCGCGGAGGAGCGACGCGCCAACAAGAGCAGAGTAAGTTTGTGGTGGGGAACGCGAGAACGCGGCGGCGAGAACGCGAGAACGCGGCGGCGGCGAGAACGCGAGAACGCGGCGGCGGCGGCGAGAACGCGAGAACGCGGCGGCGGCGGCGGCGTTGGCGCACGCTGCTGCGCCTCACGCCGCTTCTTACGCGGAGCGACGCCGTCTCAGGTTCCTCCTGTCTTTGTCCCCTCACTCATCCAGTTCCTCAGGTTCTACCGGTCCTGGCCGTAACCGGTGAAACTGAGGAACTCGGAGGAACGTTTCTCACGACGAACGTTTCCGTCTGTCAGCAGACTTTTGGGGAACTTTAGGTTCTGTTGACATTCTGTGGTCTGTAGGTTAAAGTCATCTAGTTCTGCTTGTTTTCAAGAAGGTTCTAATGGTGTTTTTAAGCTGGAACCAATGAGGTTCTGTCGTCACTCTGTTATTAGTGAGGATTCTAGCTAATAACCTCTTTGAGGAGGTCCACATCTAGTCCACATTTCCACTCTCTTGACGTTCTGGTGGTCGACTAGCTTGACGTCATCTAGTTCTGCTTTTTGTCAAGGTGGTTCTAGTGGTTTTTTTAGTCCCTACAAACCAATGAGGAACTTGTATCCGTCCACATGAAGGTTCTGACGTTGGGGAGGATTCTATTAACCTTTAAGGAGGTTCTAGTCTTGGTTTAGTTTGCACTTGTCGGGTTCTAGTTGATCTTGAGGAGGTTCTGGAGTTGCCATTTAGCTGAAAAGAGCTAACGTGGAACTGGTGGTTCTACCCATCCTCACGGAGGTTCCAGTGGCTGTTGGGCCTCTCGCACAAGGTCACCGAGGTAGCGGTAGCGGTAGCGGTCTTTGATCTGGTTCTGCTGTTTTGTTATCCTAACACATGTTGGATCGCGCATGACCGTCGGCATGGCAACGCTCCCCGTGGCGAATGTTTGGTGGACTGTTCGTGATAACGAACTCTCATTACTTGTTACTCGGCTCGGCCCCGATTGCTGCTTTATTAATCGATCAATTCGCAGACCGGTGCTTTGCGGGGAAACTCTGAGGCGTCGTCATGGCAACCGCAGAGACGCTGATTCATGCTGTGACTCAGCAGCTGTGCGGGTCAGTCCTGTCGCCCGTAAGAAAGAAGGAATAATAATGAGGAATGTGTTAATGAGCCGCCGGGCCCGCCCTCCGTTCACCGGCAATGAGTCACATGACCGCGGGGAACCGCGGCGCTCACGCTCCGCTCACGACACTCAGTCCGGTACCACGGCGCAGATCTTCAGAGGACTCCATTAACCTCCCCATTAGAACCCCAGAAGAGGGTCTCTGAGGAGGTTCTAATGCTCTTTCGTTGGCTATGATGAGGTTTTAGAAGTATTTAATGTGGTTCTGGTGATCAAGGAGAATTCAGTGGTCTGTAAGGATGTTCTTTCAGGTTCTAAAGATCTTTTAGGATGTTCTTGTGGTTCTTAAGGTAGTTATGAGGAGGTTAGTTGTATTTATTTGTGGTTCTAGTGGCCAGGGAGGATCCAGTGATCTTGGGGGAAGTTCTTCCAGGTTCTCATGCTCTAATAGTGGTCCTAAGTTGTAAAGGTCTCTCGGTGATCGTGGTGATGCTGATGGTCTGAGGCGGTTGTGGTTGGTTCTTGAGGTGGACTTGATTGATCCAGTATCGATCCAGTCTTGGCAGCCTGCTGGATGCAGCCTGCTGGATTCAGGCCTGCAGAGACCAGCCTGCCATGCCACCGTCGCCGCTGCCACCGCCGCTGCCGCCGCCGCTGCCGCCGCCGCCTGCTGCTGCCAGCACATTCCTGACACATGACGCAGCGGCACGGCGGGACGTCGGACCCTCAGCTGAGCTGCAGCGCGCCAGCAAAGCTTCCCTGCAGCTACACGAGAACGGCGCCTGAACAGGCCTCTGGTTTGATCCGGATCCCTGCAGGAGCTTTTATTTTGAAAACCGTACTGCTCAGGAAAAAGGTGACGTTCAAAATTAATTTCAGCGAAAATGTGTGAAGCGCTTGGTCGTGTGTGAGGGTGAAGTGGGCTCGGGAACGGTTCTCCGGCCCGCGTCCTTGTGATTGAGCGCTGCCGGGATCACGCGACGACATTTGTGCACATGTTGAAGTTTAACCTAGAACTTGCATCCCATCATGCAACTGCACCGGCAGCTCTTGATGTTGTTGGATGCCAGGAACAATCAGCTGCTTTTTTTTTGGTCCACATTTAAAACTCACACAATCAGTCATGTTTACTCGACCTCTCGACATCGGTGCTGATAAGACGATAACAACGAGCTCATTGACCGTCCATGCTGTTCGCCGGGTTGACGAAGGCTGCGGTTTGTGCTAATGAATGAAGGCTTTAACAGACGCCAGCTGTGTGTGTGCGTGTGTGTGGGTGCGCGCGTGTGTGTGTTCGCGTGTGTGTGTGTGTGTGTGTGTCCGCAGTGAGTAACCCCATCCCCTCCAACCTCAAGTCGGAGGCCAAGAAGGCCGCCAAGATCCTGCGGGACTTCACCGAAATCTCCAACCGCAATGGACCGGACAAGCTGATCCCCGGTGGGTGGAACCTGAGCTCGACTGATTTATCAGCCCGCCGATATTTGTGTTTCGCAGAAATATCAGTACCGGCAGAGGTGGACAGAGTACACACATTTCACTACTTGAGTAAAAGTACAGATACTCCTTGTCAGATATTACTCCAATACACATAAAAGTGGTTTAGTAAAAAAAAAAAATACTTAAGTAAGAGTACTAAAGTATTTGCTTAAAAAAATGACTTAAGTAAAAATATTTTTAAAAATATCTCAGGAAATACAGGAAAGGAAAGTAGCTTCACCCGTCGTGTTACAATGCGCCGATGCCATTCTGCTACAGACGTGTCAATCGCTCAAAAATAAACAGTAAACAAAGGCCTCAGAGCACAAACTCGGCTGCAGTCGCCAACAGGTGAAACGTCTCCATATCGGCGTTTTTGTCGCCGTATCGGGCCTCGCTGCCAGAGACGAGCCGGATGAAGACATGAGCAGGACGTCGACGCCATCGATCAACCGCACTGCGACAGTCGTCATGTTTTCACGCCGTCTGTGACGCTGCAGACACGCTGCTGCTGCTTTGTGGGCCGTGATATTCGTTTGCGGTGAAGACAACAGACGTTTGAGCTGAAACGGATCCGTGTTGGTGTCAAAAATCTCAAACATGAGATAGGATGAGACAAGATGAGCGCGCCGGTGCTGGGGGGGGGTTCTCCATCAGTCTCCATCAGTCTCGTCCTCCGTTCTTTCCTTTCTCATCCGCACGCGTCTGCGCCGCCAAAGCTAAGTTTCGGTTCCGGCCCGTCAACAGAAAGTTTTATTTTCTCAGAATTTTGCCAAAAAAAAAATAAAATCATCAGCTGACATAAGCACATAAGTAGCGAGTAATGAGAGCATCATAAAAATGTAGTGGAGTGAAAAGCACAGTATTTGTCCTTCAAATGTAGTGCAGTGAAAGTAAAAGAATCCCCCAAAATAATACTAAGTAGAGTACACATACTCAAAAACTGTACTTAAGTACGGTACTCAAGTAAATTCACTTTGTTACCGTCCACCACTGAGTACCGGCAGGGAGACTGAGTTCTTCCTCCGCTCAGCTGCGTCTCAGATGTGCAGCGTCATCAAGCATTAACTGCTTGCAGTGGTCAGTGAGGTGCAGCGGGGGGCGCCCTCCGTTCAAAGGTGGGCACAAACCACCCCGCCGACGATGGCGGTCTGTTGTCATGGTTGCGCCGCCTCACCATCCAGTGTGTGTTACCAACCCGTGTGTTCACGTTGCCCTCAAACTGATCACAAACTTGGACCGAAGGACGAGCCGGTCGGATTTTAGACGTGAAAGGTTCAAAGGTCGGGTGACTCCACCAAACGGCCGTAGCTCAAGAGGTCATGCCGGTGATCACAAAACGTCCCCCGGTGAAGTGATGGCATTGTGTGTCCAGGAGGTCAAAGGTCGCTGGCACCTCAGGAGCAGAAGCGGCGATTAATGTTCTCATGAATGTTGGACCTTCATGTCTAAAATTAGAGAAGTTTTCCCGATTTAGAAAGAGGAAGCCAGACGGAGAATCTGACAAACCAAACTTGTGAAACTGTCCGTTTATATCCTGATTTGAAGAACATTAAAAATACTCGCTGCTGCAGGCGCAGCACATCAAATCCATTTTTCAGCTCATTTGCATCCGGGCCACAAACGCCCAGCGAGCTGGCGAGACGCCGACACGTCCAGACCTTGGGTTCCGCGGCGTTCTTCATGGTTCAAAAGTTGATATGAAATCCAAGTGGAAAGGTTCTTCCTGTTTCTCCTTTTCAGTGTGTCATCGATCGATTCGGCTGAGAAAGATAAAGCTAAATAAATGGAAAGCGGATCTGTGAGATCAGGTCCAGCTCCTGGCTCCTCCCACTGCGAGCGCACTTCGGGGTCACGGTTTCAAGCTGGAGGTTCAAAGGCGACCAGATTGTCAGCGACATGGAAAGTTCATTTATGAATAAAACCACGACAGAAGTTACCTGATGAGGCTGAAAGCCGAGCAGGTCGAGAGCAGCGCTTTGAAATGTGGCATCATGGCAGTGAACTGATGTGTGTGTGTGCGTGTGTGTGCGTGCGCGTGTGTGTGTGCGTGCAGCCCATGTGATCGCGAAGGCCGAGGGTCTGGCCATCATCTCCGTCATCAAGGCGGGCTTCATGATCACGGCGAGGGGCGGCAGCGGCATCGTCATCGCCAGGCTGGCCGACAGACGTAAGAACGCCGGGGCTGCACGGCGGCGGGGGGGCGGGGCAGGTCAGAGGTCAGTCTCGGAGTTCTGCTTCCTCCTCCGGATCCTCTCACGAGTCTCTCTGTGACCACTTGTTTTTTCGCTTTATTTTGGGGAATTTTGCATCGCCCTGGTAACAACCTCCCAGAACCCCCTGCAGCGGCGGCGTGCAGTCATCTGACGCTGATGTTTCTCTTCCGGCGGCGATGGCCGCCGCGGCGCTCAGGTGGCTGATGTCAGAGTCTGTCGAGGAGCCAAACCCACGGACCATCACGCGGCGCAACTGCACAAGGGAGAAGTTTGCCTCAGAGGCTTTCTGCCAGAAATCCTCCAGTGTTTGTGTTTGACTCTGAGCCGCCATCTTTTTCTAAAAGAAATGATCAAAGTCTGTGAACCCACGTTGGCTCCTCAGCACCTGACTCCTCGCTACTTCTCACTACGCCAACCTGCCAAATGAGAAATCACCGCGGGAGTCACCAAAGAAAGTTTGACTCCCGCGCCGCATTTCTACGCCACGCCACTTGCTAAAGGCTCTCGCGTGGGACGCGTCCGTGTCTCCTTCGTCCCACAGACGCTTCCTCATCTCCTCCGGGTGCGTTTAGAAGATCAGAAGATCCTCCACGATGGCGAGCAGGAACGAGTCGCGGATGACAGAGGACGTGTGAGGCCTTTCTGACAGAGTCCTCTGAGGCAAACTTCCCCCGTTACTATGGCGACCACCTGACCGCTCGACGCTTTTATTTGATTTTCTTGTTTTTCCGCCCAACTGAATTCGAAAACTTCAGCGCCAGAAAAGCGGCCGATGTTTGCGAGGCGCCGGGCCTCCACCAGCGGGCCAGAAGAACCGCCCCTCTGAGTAATGGCACACCTCAGTCACCGTCTTCACCGGCACATTGGCAGGTGGAGGTGGCGTGGAGCTGACGGACGCCCGCCCGCCCGCCCGCAGCAGCAGCAGCAGCAGCAGCGGCGCGCTCTCTGATTGGATTACGTGTCATTGATGGTAACGGCAGGTTTTGTGTGTGCTGTGTTCAGGCTGGTCGGCTCCCTCCGCCATCGGCATCGCCGGGCTGGGCGGCGGCTTCGAGATCGGCGTGGAGGTGAGGCCGGTTCACCGCGGCGTGACGACGTGATGAAAGTGTGACCGTGCAGGTTTCAAGCTCCCGGGAGACAGAACACACTTAGATCTGAAATTCATATTTCATCTTTGTGTGAGGATGTTGTCAGATGTCAGATTGTCCTTGAATGTAGCAGCTGATGAGATCAGTCTGATCAGTTCCCACTGACCCCGCCCCCTCCCCCGCCCCCTTCTCCGCCCCTTCCCCCACCTCCCACCGCTCGCCGTCCTCAGGTGTCTGACCTGGTGATCATCCTGAACCAGCGGCGGGCCATCGAGGCCTTCACCAAAGGCGGGAACCTGACGCTGGGCGGGAACTGCACGGTCGCCGTGGGACCCATGGGCAGGTCGGCGCCTGCACGCCGTCCTTGTGTCATAATTGCGTCTGGTTTTGCTTTTGATGTAAATTGCGCGTTTAGCGGTGGTGCTGTTGTGAAGCCCCAAGCGAGATCCTTCCCATCCGTCAGCCGTGATTTATGTCAGCGCCGCCGCTCTGTGGAGCATCGGCGCGTCTCGGCGTGTCTGTCTGTGGTTGGTCTCGGCTGGGGGTGGGCGGAGCCTGGAATTGGACTTGCATGGAAATAATCGTACCTGGATGGTCGTCGGGCGCTCGCCACTTTGGCGCTCGCAGACTAGCCGCTCTTTGGTTCGTGATGACGCTTCGGCTGGCCGCTCGTAACCGCCCTCTCCTCCTCTTGCAGAAACGTGGAGGCGGACGTGGCCTTGCGCAGCACGGCGGCGGTCTTCACCTACTGCCGCTCCAGGGGGCTGTTTGCCGGCATCTCATTGGAGGGCTCGTACCTGATCGAACGCAAAGAAACCAACCGCAAGTGTGTAGCAGCCCGCCGCTCCTGCCCGACTGAGCCCACGGCGTCTTTCTCTAAACGCGTGTGTGTGTGTGTGCCTGCAGGTTCTACGCCCGCGAGATCAGGGCGTCGGGCATCTTGAACGGCGACGTTGCGCCGCCGTCCGAGTGCCACGACCTCTACCACATCCTGGACGCCTACACGGAGGCGTACACCGCCGACTGGACCGCCAAGAACACGGTGAAGGTGAGTGGCGCCGTTTCTCCGCCGTCCAGACGGTCTTTGGCTGGAGGCCGTCTGAGTCTTCATCACGGCCTCGATTCGCCGCTTCGTCGTCTCGCTGTGACTCAGCAACACGTCCTGCGGGTCACGCGGCCTCGGCGGGGATTTTTCTGGCTCCACGCCGCCGACAGCCGTGACCGAGGCTTTATGTGCTCATGCTGCGGCGAGGCGCCCATGACGACTCGGGCTCAGAACGAACTGATCAGACTCTGGTGGCCCCGAGGTCGAAGGTCAAGGTCACCGTGACGGTTGTGACATCAGCAAGCATGTGTCGATGGTGACGATGATGGCGGCGTTCTGGACAGGAAGAAGGGCTGCAGCGGTGACACAGCTGACGCGAAGTCTTCGCCGCATATCTTACGGAAAGACGCCGATGTTTGCTGCATCCTGATTGGTTCTGAGTGGTTACTCAGGCTTCTTCCTTTCTCTTCGCCCGCCTCCAGTCGCTGCCTCCGTCCAGGCCGCCGGCTCCGCCCACGCACAGAGCCGCCGCCAGCTTCCAGCAGCCGCCAGCCAACCCGGGTAAAACCTTGGTAGAACCCGGTAGAACCCCAGTAAAAAAGCCCAAGGACGAGAATAGCGTGTGTTTATTATTGTAACCATGACAACCCAGGTCACCCAGCCTTCACCGTGTGTGTGTGTGTGTGTGTGTGTGTGTGTGTGTGTGTGTTTTGCAGGTGCAGTCAGTAAGAACGCTCTCTATCCGAGTCTCTCCATCTATAAATCTTCATCCTCAGGTGGGTCCAGTCGTCTTTATGGAAACACATGTTGATTCCTCCTTCTTCCTCCCTCTGTCCTTCTTCACCTCTTTCTGTCCTCCTTCTTCCTCCCTCTGTCCTCCTTCTTCCTCCCTCTGTCCTCCTTCACCTCCCTCTGTCCTCCTTCACCTCCCTCTGTCCTCCTTCTTCCTCCCTCTGTCCTCCTTCACCTCCCTCTGTCCTCCTTCACCTCCTCCCGTCCCTCCCCGGCCAGCTCAGAAGACGCCCTGTCCACGGTGTATGTGGTGAACACGACATAAGGGCCCCTGAGTGTGAGCTCACCAGGCGGCGTGCTCATTCCTCCTCGTAGCGGTGGAATGTAAAGAAGCAGCGAACAAGAGGAGCCTTTAATCTACAGGCAGCTGCAGGCGCCGCCGCTGCCCCGCTCGTCGTCTCATGATGGTCACCATCTTCCACCGTCTACAACTGTTACGGAGGAGCCGAGGCTTTCCTCTCTGGGGACAAGCCGCTGTCGCCGTCGCCGCTGTGGCTCCGCCTGCTGGCAGCCAGTGTTTGACAGGCCAGACTGGCACATGTGGAGTGAAGCAGGTGTCGTTGGAGGCTGATGAGCAATCGCTGCCCCTCGACTGCCGCCTGCCACCCACCTGCCACCCGCCGCCTGCCACCCACCGCCATCATTTCAAAAGACTCAGGTGAAACTGGTCCCTGTGCAGTCATTTAAACACCTTGTGCAGGTGTCACGTGACCCGGCAGTTACATGTGTGGGCGGGCAGAAGAGAACAGATGATGACAGAACCTTTCTGACGAACGAAAATGAGTTTGGAATCTTCAAAGGTGTCAGGAAGACAAACCCCATCAGGCCGGAAGACAGAACGCCGCAAGTCAGGAAGACAGAACCCCATCAGTCAGGAAGACAGAACGCCGCAAGTCAGGAAGACAGAACCCCGTCAGTCAGGAAGACAGGACCCCGTCAGTCAGGAAGACAGAACCCCGTCAGTCAGGAAGACAGGACCCCGTCAGTCAGGAAGACAGGACCCCGTCAGTCAGGAAGACAGGACCCCATCAGTCAGGAAGACAGGACCCCGTGGGTCAGGAAGACAGGACCCTGTGATGTCGCTCTGGAGACGGGATGTCACTTTAAGAAGGTGAAGAACTCTTGGGGCAGGGTCGGGGGGCCGCGGGCTTTTATTTTGGCGTGAGCGTGTCGCCGGCTGTTGTTTGTCCGTGAGGGAGACGGCGCGTGGGGATGTGAGACGCCAGACGGCCGTCAGACCAACGTGACTGTGATGAATTCCTGAGCGATGCTGTTACCGGAACAGTGGCAGGCGGAGAGAAGCCGATTGGTCTCTCTGGTCATGTGGCCTGCGGCGGCGGCGGCGGCGGCGGCAGCGACAGCGGCGGCAACAGCGACGGCGGTGTCTCTGTTGTGGACGGTGGCGGAGCTCCGGGCTGTTTTTGCTTTTTTAAATAAGCAACATATTTGTGGAAGGAAACGTTGAGGAGGAATTCCAGCACCCGGCAGCGTGAAGCGAAAAAAGAAAGAGGAATCCAGTCACTCAGGTCACATCAGTGATCTTGGCATTTTTAAAGGAAACGAAGTGAGGAGCCTTTGGAGGCTCTGGAAGCTTCGTC
This sequence comes from Dactylopterus volitans, assembly GCA_901007715.1. Lineage (NCBI taxonomy): Eukaryota > Metazoa > Chordata > Actinopteri > Syngnathiformes > Dactylopteridae > Dactylopterus > Dactylopterus volitans. The sequence goes on along the minus strand of CAAKHG010031565.1, from coordinate 5,380 downwards.
AAACACGGGCCGCCATCTTTGTCCCTCCTCCTCTCCTGTATCGGTTCCAGTCTTTACTTCCTCCTCTCCTTCTCACCTCCTCGTTTCCTTCTTGATATCTTCTCTTTGCTTCCTTCTTGATTCTCCACCTTTTAGCTCTTCCTTTCCTCCTCTCTCACCTTCTTTGTCTCCTTCCTCCTTTTCTCACCTCGCCTCCCCTTCTTTCTCCATAACGTCGTGTTTCCTTTCTTGCCTCCTTCCTCGCCTCCTCCTGTCCTCTCTCTCTCTCTGCTGGACACATAATCACCGTCTGTTTGAGACTCTAGCTGTGTTGGAAACGGCCCCCCATCACCGAGGTAGTGAGCTATTTTGTAGTGTTGTTCGAATTCTCCGCGGCTGATATTCATCTGCTACATAGTGGACGACAAAATACCCACAATGCACCGCAAAATTGAGTGAGCAAGCGATGGACTCTACTTTGTGCTCTTGTATCCCACAATGCAACGCTGTCGTGTCGTCCGCTATGTAGTGAACTACATCATATACACCGTGTAGTGGAGAGGGAGCGAGTGGGTAGGTGGGGGATTTCAAACACAGCTTGTGTGTGCGTGTGCGTGTGTGTGTGTGTGTGTGTGTGTGTGTGTGTGTGTGGCTGCAGCGCCCTCTAGTGGCTGCTGCATGGAGTAAAATGTGGAGTAAAATGAGTGGATTTCTCAATGGAGCCTGGTGGTGAATCAGACTCATTGTGAGCAGATGTTCCTGCTGATGTAGACCAGAGAACCGTGGCGGCCTCGTAAAACGGAGTTCTAGATGTTAATCACCATGTTGTTGCTCATCGCTGGTGTTTGATGTCATCTGTTTCAGATCAGATCACCTCCAGAACCCCCAACTACGGTAATGCTTCACCTCGCTGCCTGCTGTCTCTTCTGTGTTTGAGTAATCATGGCAACAGAAACGGCCCCAAAAATACCAACTGAAAAAAATCCAGACTTTACCGGGTCAAACCGGTGACGTGAACAGTTTTTACTCGAGTTCCTCGTCCATGCAGGTCACAGATCATCTCAGACAAAGACGGCGGCCGCCAGGCTCACTCTGCTCGGCTCAGAGTTTCACCATGAGCACAGAGTCTGGAGCCAGCGGCCGTGTTCTCATGTTCTGCTGTTCTCCTGTTGTTGGGTTCTGGTGTTCTCATGTTCTCCTGTCCTCAACTTGTTGGGTTCTGGTTTTCTCATGTTCTGCTGGTCTCCTGTTGTTGGGTTCTGGTGTTCTCATGTTCTGGCGGTCTCATGTTGTTGGGTTCTGGTGTTCTCATGTTCTGCTGTTCTCCTGTTGTTGGGTTCTGGTGTTCTCATGTTCTGCTGGTCTCCTGTTGTTGGGTTCTGGTGTTCTCATGTTCTGGCGGTCTCATGTTGTTGGGTTCTGGTGTTCTCATGTTCTGCTGTTCTCCTGTTGGTGGGTTCTGGTGGTCTCATGTTCTGGCGTTCTGATGTTCTGATCATCTCTCTTTATAGTTTTGTTGTCAAAATAAAATTAACTAACAAACATCAAACAAAAAAAACCCTGAAAATTCAGATGGAACCGACTGTAAATGTAATTGAATTTTCCCTCTTCAGGCGGAGGCGCTGCAGTGGGCGGGGCCAGTGGGCCATTGGTCGTCACGGCGACCCACGCATTCACAGGTCAGCAGCCCGGCGACCTGAGCTTCGTCCCCGGCGACCGCATCACTGTCATCACCAAGACCGACTCCCAGTACGACTGGTGGGAGGGGCAGCGGGACGACGGGCGGGTCGGGATCTTCCCTGCTAACTTTGTCACGTACTGAGTGGCGCCCCCACTTCTCCCCCTGGTGGCCGAGAGGAGGGACTGCAGCTTTGTTTACGGGTCTGTGAGTTCAGTTAATTTCCCCCCCAGAAAAATAGGATATGTGGAACAAACGGCAGAAAAGAGGAGAGCGACTTCACGCCGCTCAGATGTTACAGACCTGAGACGACACATGGAACTAAATAACACAGAAAGCTTGATACTTGGACGATGATCAGCAAATTCTAAACAGATAAAACTGGTCCGATGATAACTTTGATCATTTGGAAAATCACATTTAGACTGGCGCTCCCAGGAATGAATGAGAGGTTTGGCTCAACCAGCAGGAATAATAATCATCTTCCACATAAATGGACCAAAGTCACCACAAACAGAAGCAAAGATTCGTTAACAGAATATGAAACCTCACATCAGAAATGTTTTCAAAATCTTTAGCGTTTTTCTGTTTGATGCTTTTATTAAAACTTTTACAGCCATTTGCAAACATAATAATTCAGGGTTAAAATGAACAGGGGAGGGAAATGTCATGAGCCGCTTGTTTCCGGCTCCAGATGTGAGATTAAGCAGCTCTGACGAGTTCAGGGACCTCCGGAGTGTCGGAAATGTCAGCACACACTTCACACACGTCAGTGAGGCCTGTGTGTGTGTGTGTGTGTGTGTGTGTGTGTGTGTGTGTGTGTGTTTGGTGGTTGGTGTGTCAGTATGTAACTCGGATTATGCTCAAACATCCATCTGGATGAAGTAAATATTTTTTATTTTCTTAATTTCGTGATTGAAAGGAAGCTTTATTAACAAAGAAAGTAAATAACGAGAAATGACACAAACACTCTTGACTAAGCACTTTACAAATTAAATTTACAATGAGGAAAAATAAAATAAAAAGGTATTAAAAAAAAAAAAAGTAGGTGAAGGTTTTGGCGGCTTGTCGCGTTGGCGTGCGTCCGGACGGAGCGCCGCAGCTGTGGGATCTGTTACCGTGGACACGCCCTGTTACCATGACGGCAGAACAATGAGGGGCTTCAGTCAGCTGATTTGACTTGAACTCATTGTTTTCTGTTTTGGGTCGATATTTTTTTACAGCGTTTGTATGCGAATCCTGAATAAATAGAAGTTATCAAGACTCTTCTGGGCATCTTTGTTCATTTTACAAAATATTGGAGGGAATCAAAAATAATCATCATAATAACAGTAATAAGTCTGTGCGAGGCGAACGCTCCCGCCCGGAGGGAGGTGGGCCGACACAAACCCCCCTACCCCTGAGACCGGTGGAGCCCTCTGATGGCATCAACGGGGACGAATGAGGATTTGCTCACGCGTGAACTCGGAAGGAAGTGTGTCCGCCCTCGTCCGTTCTCGCTAGCTCTCCTCCGTTCTCGCTCGCCCTCGTCCATCCTCGCTCACCTGCGTCCGTACTCTCCTGCTCTCCTCCGTTTTCGCTCTCCTCCGTTTTCGCTCGCCCCCCTCCGTCCTCACTCGCTCTCCTCCATTCTCGTCCGTCCTGGCTCACCCGCATCCGTCCTCGCCTGCTCTCGTCCGTCCTCGCCTGCTCTCGTCCGTCCTCGCCTGCTCTCGTCCGTCCTCGCTCGCCCTCCCCACGCTCCTCCGCCTGTTTGGCCGCCCGCCAGGCTCCTGGAACCATGATTGAACACAATTATTGATGAGTTTAATTCGTCTGTGTGGAGACACGGCGAGCGGGCCGAGGCCGGTTGAGGTGGTGTGTTGATGGGAGCATCAGCGGTGGGTTCGAGGACGGAGGACGGACGCCGTCGGCTGTTGATGACTTTGATTTGAATGAGAGAATCTTAATTTCGGAATATGAAGGACTCTCGTGTTCCCCGAATCTCTTGTGACTGTGTTTTTGTTAGAATGATGGTGACCTTTGACCTTTAACTACCAAACTCTGATCCAAGAGTTTCTCACTAGAATAGAGAGATGCCGTCATCAATCGGCGGAAGTGAGGAGAGGAAATCCAAGCATGGAAGAGATCAAAATCTAGGAGACTCAGATGTTCCAGTTTATTCTTGTTCCTGTGACCTCATTTCGTGGTTTGGAACATTTGAAATGGCGGCGCAGCGTGGAAATCAACTCTGAGAAGATCCGGGAAACTCTCCCTTCCAGCCATCTAGAACCTGTGGTTGAAATCGATTGACACTGGATCCAGAGGGAAGACTGGAAGCCTGGAGGCTGTCCGAGGCTCCGGGTCATGGTTTCTACAGTGCCAGAGAATTCTGGGTTTAAAGACGGATGCCGCCGCGCCGCTTCCTCTCGCCGCGCCGCTTCCTCTCGCCGCTCCGCTTCCTCTCGCCGCTCCGCTTCCTCTCGCCGTGCTGCGAATCAAATCATCACAGATGCCACCATTTTGTGCTGGTGTTGTCACTCGAAGGCAGTGCAGAGCTGCGGTGTCGAGGTCCACAGCCACCGCCGCCGCCGCTGCCGGTGTTACGCTCAGCTGTCACTCATGATACCACACCCCCTTTTTAGCATAATAAGTCAGAAAAATGGACAAACGGACATGAAGGAACCGTAGCCGACTTGACCCAAGTGCCATCAGCTGACCTGGAGCAGTCGGGATTTATGGCCTCTACTGCGGGCAACCACCAGGGGGCGCCTGGCTTCAGATGCACTCAGGTTTGTTGAGTTACTTTTATGAACGCCTGGCGATGTTTGGAATTCCAGCAATGAAAATCAACACTTCTGCTGGAGCACCACAGGAATCTGTTTTCATGAAGCCATTTATTTACTAAACCACTGATTCATGAAACCATTTATCATTGGTCAAATGTTCATTCTCATCATTCTCATGTCTGCCCGCACTGTTCTGTGTTGTGACTGACAATCAAGCAGGAGTGCCTGCTCCTCACGAAATATGAAACGTGTCTTTCCTCACACTTTCCTCTAGAGGGCGACGATGCTCGGCGGGCGGCGGTGAGTTTGCCTGCCACAGTCCTCCACCGAGTCAGGAAGCGGGACGCCACTGGTCTCTGGCAGCAGCAGACACAAACCGCAGCCTACGATTGGTCCGCTGCTGTACATCAGCATGGCAGCCAATGAGATCTCCCCGTTGGGACTGGGCGGGACCAGAGTGTTGACCAGGCAGCCGAGCCGGAAGCAGAGGTTGACCAGCGACACACACCGCTGTCTGAGCCCACAAACACACGAGAGTCACCAAACAGGAAGTGAAATCAGGTCTGAGAACAAAAAAACGGTGACGAAAGGACACAACCGATGGTTCAACAGTAACTGCAGCCTTTAAACACGATCACATGACAGGAGAGTCTGATCAGCAGTCAGCATGGAGAAGGGAAGGGAAGGCTGCTTACCTGACCACGGTGGGGAACAGCTCGATGCTGTACAGCGTCGACATGAAGATGGCCGCCAGCATGCACAGTTTCCCCAGCAGAGCCAAACTCATCACCAGCACGGCGTCACCTGCATGGACATCCACACCCATCAATCCACACCCATCAATCCACGCCCATCAATCCACGCCCATCAATCCACACCCATCAATCCACGCCCATCAATCCACGCCCATCAATCCACACCCATCAATCCACGCCCATCAATCCACGCCCATCAA
>CAAKHG010031563.1:0-27901 GCA_901007715.1 Dactylopterus volitans | reverse complement strand
CACTGCAGCGGCGCTCGGGAGCCGGGCGGCGGCGAGCGCGGCTAACGCTGAACGCCGGCGCGTCCTCCACGGCTGCACGCACGCCCACTTTCCCCGACACGCGGCAGCTTCCAGATGACAACACAACTGGCATCCTCGGACGTGCTCCGAAGGCAGCACAGAGATGGAAGATCCTTTTTTTTTTTTTTTTAATCTAAAATGCATTAATGGTTTGCACAAAAGCACTTTTCACACAAGGCTCGCTCGGGACAACCCTTCTTATCTTCCACCCGTGAATCGGATCTCTCAAAAAGGCTGTCGTCGTCCCAGTCGAGTGGGTTATTGATGTCAGATGGGGCCGCAATGTGTGCAAGATGGACGCATGAATCACGACCGTGATAAAAAAAATAAAAAAAGCATTTAAGTGAAGGCTCAAGACACAAACCGTATAATCCCAACACCTGCAGTCTGATTGTGTTTACATTTCTACGATTTCAAGCTGTATAAATAAAACAATTAGTGCTGAGTTTTCGTGTTAATGAGTCACATTTAAAAGAAATAAATAAACAAAATCACGCAATTGACACAGCTGCCAAAGAAAATGATTAGAAGACAGAGGAAACAGCTGCGCTTAATTTACTTCCTCCAGTGTCGACCTATGACTACCAACGGCCAAAAAACAAACAAACCAAAAACCAGAAGAAGAAGGAAAAGAAGCAGCAGCAGCAGAAGGCGGCGAGCCATGAGGACGCGCCTCACCCAAGCGTCTTAGGAGAGTTTACCTTTAAACAGCCGCGCCTCGGATCTTTGGAGGAAACTTTAGTGACCTGCGCATTTTGCAAAGCCCCATTTAACCACCACAGAAGAAGTCATTCATCACCGACCCATCGCCTCAAGGTAAAAGACACCCGACCGAAAACTTTGTGTACGGGCCCGCGACAGGGCGACGCTGTGCCACTCGCGGGCCAATAACCAGATCAGCAACGCTTCTGGCTGATTGGACGGCTAGAAACTGCTGGCCAATCAGCAGAGGAGTCATTCACATTTGAACCTTTAAACAAAATGCGAATATCCATTATTACAAGCTTCAGCCTGAAGGAGCAGGAAACGAAAAAGGTGATTAATCACGACTAATGACAGCAAATTCTGCACCTAATTAGTTAATCTTCAGTAGATTGACAGCCTTCCTAGCACTCTATACCCATGTTTCCCATCTCTTCGCACTTTCAGTTGTCAAATAAAAAGGCGAAATTGCCCAAAGACAATGTTATGAAAAAAAAGAAAAGAAAAGAGACCGGCCATGCAATCTGGAAATTACGTGACAATCTGGCAGTGCCTGTCTGTGCTTCTCTCGCTTCCTGCTGCTGTCACTGCAGAGACTATAGACGATCTGTTAGGAAAATGAGGGGCGGGATGGGGGGGGGGGGGGCTCGTGCCTCCATGTGTGTGATGCGCAATCCTTCACGACGACACGTGGGTTTCGGCGCCTGGACTCGTCCCTTGAACTCGGAAAAACATCCTTGATGGACGAACCTCTCGAGAGCGACGCCGCGGCGACGCTCGTGTGGCAGACTTAATATATTAAACAAGAGCGTCGGTGTCTGCTCCTCCGCCACATTCATCAGCCTGCCGGGGGACCGAGGGGAACCTGCATCATCTTGAGTGTCTTGGAAATGCAATCATAAGTCAAGGCGGCGGAACATCTGCCTCGTGCAACCATCCTCCTGCTTACCTGTGTCCAACATCTGAGCGCTAGATGTACATTAAATGAGGTGGATCACTTGTGATGAGCACAGAGAAAGAAAAATCAGCACTATTTGGAATCGTATCACACAGATGCCGAACATGGATCTTTAGTTTATGTGAATTGCAAAGCTGCACGCAGCATTTATGGCGGGTTTTTTTTTGTTTTTTTTTTTAGGACAGTCTGTCTGCTTCATGATTCCATTTTGCTGCGATATAAAATGATTCAAGTGAGATGAAGAGTGAAAACTATCTGGATGTTTTTTCCTTTGGAACATGGTGAGACAACAGTTGAAAAGGGGTAAAAAAAAAAAAAATCTAAATATCTCAGTGCATGTTATTGCATATCATAAAGTATCTTGATAATATGTCATATTACGGGGTCGTTGGTGATTGCCACACTATTTATTAAGAATATTGGAAAAAAAAAAAAAGGTTTCCAGTGCTACTTAAATTTTCAGAATAAATAGCTGGGTTAACATAGGCTCTCACACCCCCCCCCCAACCCGATTGAAATCATTCCGAATGAAGGTGCTGGGTCGACTCTCTCTCTGTGTGTGTGTGTGTGTGTGTGTGTGTGTGTGTGTGTGTGTGTGTGTGTGTGAGATGATGATGATCTAATCTGGTCAGTTGTTTACGTGACTGAAGCGTCCAATCAGAAACACTGTGTGACTTGTGCTGGGGGGATGTTTACGCGCGTTTGACGAGCTGTAAAAATGATTTCCTCTTGTACTTGGGAGTACAAGTACTTGTACAACAGCTCAGCAGCTCGCGACGGGAATACCGGCATTACAAATTAAAAAGTAACGAGTAATCAAAATCCTTGCCGTTTCCACCGCTACACCGGCGATGCCGTTACCGACAATAAAAAATGGCGCCTTACTGTAACTAAAGTGATTGAAGGTGTGTTCCTATGGTGAAGAAGGGAGGGTAAGGGAGGGGGGCGGGACAACCGCGTAAGTGATGATAATTGGCTTGATGGTAAGCCAACCAGAGGCGGAGTTGGGCAGGTGTCGCTTCACACTCACACACACACCCATCACCAACGATCAGGCCGACACTCGCTGCAACGGCGAGCCCGCGTATTTCAAAAGGTGACAAAATCTTTAACATATTTGAACATTTAAAAATAATAACGCGATAGGTACTTTCCCCAGCAACTAGTTACTTTTATCATGCTGTGACCGAGTTACTAATATAGTTACTTTTCCCAAAAAGTAACAAAAATTATTTTTTTCTTCCTTTCAGCAAAGGTTCATTTGGTTTCGGGCGTTTGTGTGGACAATTACTCGGCGTCCATGAATTCAGCTGCGCAGCTCTACCGACCTGTTGAAGTTCAGGAGGCTCTGCCAGCGTTGGGACTTGAAGTTCTTGATGTTCTGCGCCTCATCTAGGATCAGGTAGCGCCAGGACTTGCGACGGAAGGCCTGGTGATCCTGCAGCACCAGCTTGTAGGACGTGATGCAGACGTGGAAGGCATTCGGCTTAGTCCAGCCCTGAGGAGAGGAAGTTGTTTTTAGAAAAAGTGAGTGGTTCAAAGGTTCTTTTGCAGTTTCAGGAGACCAGCAATTTAAAATTTGAATATATATTTTTTATTTTTGTTGCCCATATATAAGCTTTGTATCTTTCTAAATTTCCCTGAAGCTATTGACTTGTACAATCATGCATTCATTGATTGTGTGGACCCCCGGAAGACTGGCTGCTGCCCTGGTGGAGATCAAAGTATAAACAAATAAATTTGCATTTCATATTTGAAACGAAGAGAAAGGGAAGATGTCCAACTGTCCAACGATGTCCAACTGTCCGGTAAATCTTCTAGTTAACATTTGAGTTTTTGCGGAACATTCTTCAACTGGCAACTCGGTGTTGTGACTCAGGAACAGCAACTGCTCGCCAGGAATGTTGCCAGCTGGAAGTGGAATACATTTAACCGCTCTTAGCATTCCAAAGCAAACCCCCCCCCCAAACAATCACCTGTCTCTTTAGCTTCCTCTCCTTTTGGCTGCCAAAGTAGGTGAGGATTTTGAACCCTGGACACCAGCGCTTCAGCTCCATCTCCCAGTTCAGCATCACGCTGGTGGGGACGATGATGAGGTGGGGGCCCCAGTTACCTGAATAAAAAAAAAACGCATATAATTGACACAACATTGGCGCGACTCTCTCGGGGCGTGTGGATCGCTCGCCCGCGCGCCCGGGAGCCCGCCCGCTACCTTTCTCGCAGGCGAGGTGAGCCAGGAGGGCGATGGTCTGGATGGTCTTGCCCAGGCCCATCTCGTCGGCCAGGATGCCGTTGAGCTTCTTCTCGAACATGGTGACCAGCCAGTCGAGGCCGATGTGCTGGTACTCTCGCAGCGTGCCGTGGAGCAGGAAGGGGATCGGCGTCTTGACCTTTTAAGTGGAAAAACAATTGTAAAACAAAAAAAAAAAACCTCCGGCGGATGTGATAAAAGTTTAATCTTTTCTTTGGACATTAAAAGAGATTCGTTAGCTGCAGAAATTTCAAAGGGGGGAGACGAGTACTCAGAACCGACCTTTGTGGTCGCCAACGTGTAGCCTTTAGGCTGCAGGCTCTCCGCGGTGGCGGCAATATGGCTGATCTCCTTCTTTGGCCGTGAGCTGGCAGACGGAGGACTCTGGTCCCCCTCTTTTAGCAAGACCTCCATCCCTTCATCGCCGCACCCGTCCTCCTCCTCCTCCTCCTCTTCCTCCCCTTCCTCCTCACTCTCCTCCTCATCCTTCTCGCTTTCCTCGTCCTCCGCGCTCTCTCCTACTGAATCTGGGATTGCACATTTGAGAAAAACATCAGTGAAGCGTTTAAGAAAACAAATATTTCTAAAACAAAACAAAAAAAAGCAACAGATTGAAATGAGATTATCTTGACTGCGAGTGAGCCGCTGGACTACCTGAGGAGGAAGAGTTGCTCTCCACATCGCTCTCATCTTCCTCAGTCTCCACCTCCTCGTCCCCAGACGCCTCCGAGTCGGAGCTGGCTTTGGAGCCGGATGCCGACGGGGCTTCGAAGTCGGAGGCATATGCTCCTTTGTACTTCTCCAGCAGCGCCTCGATGCTCATATCGCCTGCAGGGGGAGCACAGATGCGTCAGGGAAGACGAGTTCTGCCTCCCGACTCAAAAAACGCTCTGCCGCTTAAAATAAATTAAATGGCTACTTGGCGCGCTGCAGCGGGCACGTGCGCGCGCACACACACACACACACACTGATGAAAATACAGTTTCAGGAGAAAATGCAAATGCCCTCATTTAGTGAGGAGTTTAAATTCAACCCTTCAACCAAAGAAAAGCACTTTTTAACAATATCAACGCAAAACAAAATACGTAATTATCGTTCAACACTTGCAAGTCATTTCTCTATTATCCCTTTTTACACCAAACTTAGGTTTTTAAACACAGGTAAACTCGCTAAAAAACAAAAAGCAGGCAGTTGACTTGCCTCCCAGCAGCCCAGCTTGCATTGGTTTTGTTTTTATCTTTTTTTTGGGGTGCGTCATGTTTGGCTTCATCACATGAGGAGTAGTAAACAGTAGAAGGCAGCGCGGAAGCCGGTGATGCTGGTTTGCGTCTTTTTTCCCCCCCAAGCTACGCAAACTCAGCAGACCGAACGATGCTCGAGCGCCGCTTCAACCAGGAATGTTGGAATTTGTGGCTGAGATGGAAAAGGGCTGCGCAAGTTACCCACGGAGACTAACGCTAAGCTATTTAAGCTAAGGCTAAGCAACCTCAGTCACCCATGGAGGCCAATGCTGAGCTGCCTCAGTTACCCACCATGAAGGCTTATGCTAAGCTACTTCAGTCACCCACCGAGGAGGCTAAAACTAAGCTACTTAAGTTACCTGTGGAGGCCAACGCTGGTTAACTGGCGCCACGCTATGACACATAGAAAATAAGCGTGTCTATTGGGACGTCGTGTTTACGTCATCGCAGATCGGAAGTGAAGCCTGTGGATACCCGTACCGACGAGGGGGTGAACGCTGACTGGACCCTCAAGACTGGGTGTTAGCGAGGGTTAGTGGGGGTTTGGGCAGAGTGAAAGGGGCTCATGTCATGCACAAACACACAAAAACACACACACACCTTCTTTGGCCAGCTCATCCAGCTCTTCTGCATGATCCACATTTCCTTCCACCTTCTCTTGGGCCGCTATGGTGTCCTCCTCATCTTCAGCTGAAAATGCGAGAATAATATTGGTGCAGTGTTTTCCACGTCGCTTAGAACTGGGTTATAGAGAGCTAGTGCAAGTCACAACTGGAAGGGCTCATACCATCCTCCTCATTGGCGGTGAATTCTCCATCTTCCTCTTCTCCCTCCGCTGACGAAGAGGTGTCGTCCGAGCACTCCTCGTCGGAGCCCTCGTCCTGCGTGACGAGGTGACGCGTGATTGGACGAGAGGCAAACGTGCGGTTTCTACTCAAAGCAGCCGAGCACCGCTGAGTTTGTGAACTCAAATTGTTTGAGTTAAAGCAGGCAAATGTGTCACAGCTTCTAAAGTCTCTTTAGAAGGAACTTATCTATCATGATAAATACATTTAATGCCTTATGGTGCAATAACAGAGTTGGAGAAGTCCCACAAACACCCAGGCCACGGCCCCGCCTCCGGACTCATGACATCATCTCCAACGCGTCGACATCAGAAGAATCTCGACCCCCGACCGGGCTTTTGTCATTTTTCGCTGATGTTTAAACACATCAAAATATTCAAACGCACAATAATGACCTCACCTTTGTTCTGAGCACACCAACCTGCTGCCGTTCCACTGAGCCAAAAACTATCAAATTAATTTAACTGAGCCACTGTTTCAACGGGCGGTGGAAAACAAAGCAAAAATCACTTATCATGAATTATACCAAGTCACTGAAGCAAATAATTACACATGATTTGGAAATCCCCTGTTAAATTATGCCCATTATACCAATTATTTGAAGGTGAAAATTAACTTTTAATCTCCCAAAAGGGAAGTCTGTCTGGCAGCCTGTGAAATCTCACAAAAGGTTTGATATTTCAGACGCAGTAAAACAAGTTAAATATAAGCTTTGACCACCTGTGGCGGCCACATCAAGCGGTTGTGAGCAGGTGTTGCGCGAGATCGCGCCATCGCCGTGTGCAAGCGAGTGTAAAACCTCGATAACGGACGCAGGCGGAGGAGGCCCGTGCTGGTACCTGTGGCAGTTTGAGGGTGCTGAGCAGCTGGTCCAGGGGCAGCGAGCCCTCCTCCTTCAGCAGCTCGATCTCCCTCCGGTGGCTCTCGGCGTCGTTGCCGTCCTGCTGCTCCTCCACCTCGATCGTCTCCTCGTCGTCCTCCTCCTCGCACGGAGGCTCAAAGTCTCGGTCTGCAAGGAGAAGGCGAAGGCGGCCTCAGCGTCGTCGTGGGAGTAACGCAACAGGCTCATGTCCTCTGGGGCCACGCCCACTTTCTTAACTCCAATTACTATTTTTTTGTCTCTGTAATTGAAAACAACCAACCTGCAGGGGTTGTAGTCGTACTAGTAGCTCAATAGCGTCACGCTGGAATCAAATATTTGGGACTACACGCAGTAATCAGCCGTTATATTATGAGCACCGCGCGTTCACCATAGAATATTGCTGCTAAGAGAAACTACCATACTGGCGCAAGAGAGGACGAGGCGGTCGGTGGCGAGGCAAAAACGGAGCCTCGCTTGCGGACGCCACGCCGGCAAGTGGACGGCGCTCTCCGCAAACATCGCGGGCGCCGTTCGCAAACACGACTCAAAGCTTTGCGTCACCCGGGGAGAGTCAGCCCGCGACAGTCGCGGAGGTGACAGCACAGAGGAGAGGCGAGGTTTGTTAGGCCGCCTGATCCACAATGAACCAGGCTATGGGATCTCCTCAAGGCGCGCAGCTACAAGCCGCGTTGAGAGGCGACGTGACTGGAGAGGCGCTCGAGGTGCTGCTGCTAAGCAGACGAGGCTACGGGAGTGCGACATTTGCTAACCCCGGACGCAATTTTTATTTTGCCCGCGACGATCCGTCAATCCGCAGCGCCAGACGAGCGCAATCAATTTCGTCTTTTACGGCGACGCCGGGCAGCTCAAGTCCTCCGCGTGTCGAGAATCGATCCGGTCAAAGGACGCATTATGATTCAGGGAGGGATTCTTCCGAGCGTGTGCAGCCGCTCGTTGGCCTTTAGTACCGCCGGCTTTCGTGGCCAGGTCATAAACTGAAGGTGGAACTGAGCCACTGACGCACAGCGATGAATCGGTGCCAAGTCTTGTCCTTCCTTTGACTCAGCAAACGCTGCAAGTCACGGTTCACTTCCACGCATCAGGCCGCCGCCGCCGCCGCCGGCATGGGCCGCGTGCTCGCCTGACAGGTTTGACGAGCCTGGCGGTTGCTAAGCGGGGCCCGGTTGCTCCGCCGCATAACCACAGTCTTGATCAAGCAAATTTGCATCATGAACGGACGCTGATAATCAGGTGTGGGTTTGCACAGGATTGCGAGAGAATAGTTCAATTAAATGTGCGGCAACCTTGGAAATAAAAAAAGTGTAAGAAAGAAAGAAAAAAAAAAAAGACGCCTTTTGTTTTCCATTACAAATTGTACCTTTTGTGGGCGCCGACTCAGTCGCTGGGGTGTAGCTATGACAACGTCCCTATGAAAGCTGCCTCTGCGCTACACCGCTGAGACGGCAAATTGTGCTTCTGGAGGTGTAGGTTTTTAATCTGGGAAGGCGCTCTCACCGTCCTCATCAGCAGGGGGAGGCACAGGTGTCTTGGGAGGCGGCGGGGCAGTTTCAGCCGGCCTGGCGGGAGCCAGCGACTTGCTGAGCAGGTCCGAGTACTTCTCCGTCTGTCCGACGATGAAGTCCAGCTGAAGGTCCAGGGCCTTCTTCCTCTTCTCCTCCAGTCTGGACTGCTGCTTGTATTGCACCACCTTTACGAGCAAGAGATCGACGGGTGAATCACACGTTAATCGACACAAAAAACATATAAATACACGTCATTCTAGTTCTTTTTACTAGTGCCGTCAATAGATTTAAAAAAAATAACGAATCAGTCACAGAATTTGCTGGGATTAATCGTAATTAATTTTTTCCCCCCTCTTCAGGCTGAAGAATGTAATAATGGATATTTAAATGTGTTTTAAATGTTAAAATGTGAATAATTTCCCAGTCCATTACCCTCTTCTCCGTTGACTGGACAGCTAAAAACTGCTGACCAATCAGCAAATGCGTGACTGATGGCCCACCGGAGCCACGGCCCTGTGATGCGGCCCGCCGTGGCCCCGTAGCCAAAGTTTCGGTCAGGCGCTTCGCTTTGAAGGAGCAATTTGTCAGTGACAAATTACTTCTTCTGTGGTGGTTGAATTCAGCTCTGCGAACTGTGGAGGTTACTTTAGTCTCCTCCAAAAGATCCGTCGCATAACTTTTTAAAGCCAAACATTCCTCCGGAACCCCCCCCCCACCTCGTCCTCATCCAGAGCGCTCACGTTTCCTCTTCTTCTATTGTTTTTTTTGTTTGTGTGACCGGCAGTTGTCATAGATCTACACCGAAGGAAGTAAATTAAGCGCGGCTGCGTCCTGTGTCTTCCGATGCTTTTCGTCGGCAGCCTTGTTAATTAAGCGAACGTTTAGCACGTTAAAAAATGTGAAAATGTTTTCACTTTTATGCAGCAGTGTATGCGTTTTGCAAGTCCAACCAGAGGGCGCCATCTGTACCTTCTCGACGCTGCTCCAGAAAGCCCGGACCTCCTTGGCGATGGAGGAGGCCACTCTACGGATTTTGGCGTGCTCGTCTCTCTTCGCCTTCTCCTCCTTTTGCCTCAGCTCCTCGTGGTGTCGCATCACCATTCGGACAACCTGGCGAAAAATGTGCGATTAAGGCACATCTATAGTTGACCGTGTGTGTGTGTGTGTGTGTGTGTGTGATGTTTACACCACTGTGATCATTCGGTCGGCCCACCTTTCTAGCCACGCCCCTCTTCCACCGCCTCTCCTGGGCAAAGTCGGCAGAGAGCCACTGCATCTCCTCGCACAGGTAGTCCCAGTGCACTTTGGGCCGCGGCGGCTCCGTCAGGCGAGTGAGGCGCTTCATCGACCAGAAGCCCTCTCGCTTCAGTGCCTGGGTCCGGTGCTCGATGTCGGCTTCCTGCGGGACGCAATGACGGACTCGCTCAGTTCTGGTGACGCGTCAAGTGTACGGAACGCAGCGCCTCTCCCGAGCTACGACCCGATGTGCGAGAGGGCAGCTCGGATGTCTGCAAACGTGCATTTGTAGACGTGGTTTGTCGCACGTGCAGGCAAACAAAAGCAATCGACGGGTTGTTGATGACTAACACGAGGGATTTTCTGTCCAAAAATGGGCATCCAACCCAAACGAGGATGTTGATTATCACATAAATCCTCCAGCAAATGACACACGCACGCTAACATTTTTGCCTGGAAAGATCCCCGTTAACAGCACGGTGAATGAGGAACGGCTCCAGGTGGCTCAAACTGTTCCCAGGTTTAGCCAATTTTAGGCCTGTCTGAGACGTTCTTTCTGAAACACGCAAACACAAAGGAGGAACAAGTGCCTCCACCAAGGCCAACGCTCTGAATTTTGGTGGATTCTCCCGAGGTCTATGCCGCACACGTCCATCAGGCTTCATGTAAATCAGCCCGGCGGTCTTTGCTCGGTCCTAAAAGCAGCCGCCGGTGACGCGAATAACCTCTAAATGCGCAGGAACGCTAGCAACAGCGCGTGGCGCCTCATACCACCCATGGAAGGGTGGCGACGCTCTCATTTTCAGGGTCTCCTTGCTTAACCGCCTCGCTGGGACGTTAAAATTACAGGTCTTTTCAAGTTCACTCACGTGTTTCGCCAGCTCCGCCATGTCCGTGTGGCGCTCTCCGCGGGACCGCTGGGCGGTGGACTGATCTGGTGGGGAGGAGGACGAGCCGTAGCCCCCGATGGAGGAAGGAGAAACAAATTTGCCGTGAGGACCTCGCAGGGGCGAGGACCTCTCTCGCCGCGGGGTGGACCAGTCGCTGGAGGGGGAGGGACCAAGGTAGGAAGAGGAAGTGGAGGGTGAGACGGGAGATGAATTCACCGTGACCCTGTCCGCTATCCACTGGCGTACCTTAAGAGGGTAACAACGGAGAAGGGACGATTAGAAACAATAAAGTGAAAGCTGCGAGACTCGTAAACGTTACAGCCACATGCGGGAGTTAGAGGAAGCCTTCAGAGGAAGCAAAAACACACACACACACACACACACGCCAGGATTGTAATTATGCTGTCAGACCTCTACTCATGTATTACTGCAGTCACCAAACAAAGTGCTCCACCTTGTTGCCGGTGACAAGTGCCTGACTATGGTGGGCTCGTGGATACCCCGTTAAATGTTAGCCTAGCCGGGGGTCTGACAACCGCCACTTACCTTGAGGAACAGCGCCTGTCTGTCCGTCCTGCCCTGTCCGCGCTGGAAGACACACACGGCCGACGCGCGCGACATCGACTGCCAAAATGGTGAAAGCCCGCAACGGAACGGGCGTGCACGGCGGCGGCGCACGCGCAACTGGCGCACGTTTTAAAAGAGTAGAAGCATGCCGGCGTGCCTCTTGTGAAGCACGTATGCATAACGGCCCACGGTAATGATGTGACAGTACAGGTTTGTGTGTTCTCCACATTTGAACACGTTGGAGTTCACAAGGACAACTTGTTTGTCAGGATAAAAGGTTAAAATCTTTAGCAGGAGAAGCTTGCGTGTTTGTTTTTCTTGCGGAATTAAAAAAAAAAAAAGGCCCCAGAAAGGCTTGTAAACACACGTTAGCATCTTCTTAAATCTAACTGCTGACCAAAAAAGCCCAGGTGCCCATTTTCATATCTATCAACCACATTTTCACAATGAGGCTTAACCCTGCTTGTCAAGATGGGAGACACCAATTTTTATTTCAAATGTCACTCATCTTAACGTCTCTAGACACGCATTCCTAGCAAATCTCTGTATAACCTAAAAATATTGACTTTTCCATGTGTGATAAACTGATTTCCTGTATGTACCTTGTGTGGGGAGCCGGGTGTGCTCATGTCGTTTTCGGTTTTGTCCTCGTCCGGTTCCTCGTCGCTGCCTTCCTCTGGGCTGCTGACTTGTCCTGAAGTGGCCTCCTGGGCCTCGGTGTCTTCCATTGGTTCGTCGTGCTCCAGCTCCTCCCCTTCCTCCTCCACGTAGAGGGAGTCGAGCTGGTCGGCGGCGTCGTGGGGGCCGTCGGACGCCATGCCAGCGCTCTCCCTCGCCTCCGCTAGCATGGCGGCGGCGTGGTGTTTGACGGGCAGCGACGCGACGGCGGAGGCGACGCCGACCTTGGTCGTGGGCTCTACTTTGGAAACAATTAAGGCCTCGTTGCCCGCCGATGTCGTGGGCGTGGCGGATCTAGCTGGGTGGTGCGCGACGTTGGCAGCCGCGGCGGCGGGGGCAGCCGTCGCTGGAGTTTTATTGGCGGAGCACTGCGTCGGAGTTCTCTGGCTGCCGGGAGCCGCAGATGCGCAGAAAGAATCTGCTGCCCCAGCAGTTTGGGGAAGGCACGCCGCAGATGCCGTCCCAGTCCTGGAGCCGAGGGCATTGGCCAGCGTGCACGCCGCATTCTGTTGCTTGGACACCTGCACCAGAAGCGAGTGCGGGTGCTTCAGGGCCGCCGGCGCCTCTCCCGGTTTCAGCAGGAGCAGCTTTGGGTTTATAACTCCAGAAGTGCGAGTGATGAAAGCCTCCGGTTTGGAGGCGCTCTGCCTGCTCTGCGATGGAGTCTCTGACAAAGCGGCGGCGTCTTTGGTCCCCTCATGCGAGGAAACGCAAACCCCCGGATTTGCGGCACTTACAACAGTGACTCCCGGGCTCTGGTTTAGAGCAGGCTTGCGTTCCACATGGACTGAAACGGCGACAGACGATTCCGCCCCCGCGCCCCCGCTGGGATCCTCTGAGGATATGAGAGATAATAAACCGGCCGCTGTCGCCGCTTCCTGTTTTGGGGCAACTGCCGGAATTACGGGGGAATCGCTGACCTCCGGTGTGTCTGGGCCGGCCGCGCCGACCTGCGTCACCATGTGTGCGCCGGCGTCTGCCTGCGCGACGGCGAACGAGTCTGCCGCGACGGCGACCAGGCACACCTCGCTGGAGGTGGCGTCCAACACCAAATGCTGCCCGACCGCGCTTTGTATCGACAAACTACAGGAAGTGTTGCTGGGGCAAGTGTGCATTTGACTGGCGACGTGCGGCAAAGGCAAGGGCTGCTGGGAAATGATGACGGTGTCGCTTTCGCTAATCGCGTGGACAGCTGGCTCCAGGTGCGACTCCAGGTCCTCCTTGACGGTGTACTCCTCGGAGTTTTCGAGCAGAGCGTTGAAGAGGTTCACCTCGTATCCAGGAGAGTGAGGTATCTGCACGCTGCTGGTGGCACAGACGGTTTCCTCGGCGACCTCCTCCACCAGGCCGCAGAACTCGTAGACTTCCACGGGTTGCGAGTCCAGCTCCATAGCTGCCTGAACGCCCTCTTCATACAGCTTGGGTTCCCCGGAGGCGTGTTCGGACGTCAGCTGGTTCACGATGGCGGCCTCACACACGCTGCCGTCCTCGCGTTGCAGGATGTAGCTCTGCTTCAGGTGCACGCTGGACCAGTCCCCGCTGATGTGGGCCCCCTCGCTGACCACCACAATTTCTTGAGTGTCGTCCGAGTGCACCACCTCGGCGATCAGTGGCGTCTCCGTGAGGGCGACCTGGTCGGAGGAGTGAGACGTTTCCGCCTCAACCACCTGCTCTGCCTGCAGCGAGACCACGAGGCCTCCCCCAAACAGAGGGAGGGCAGCAGGTGGTTTGGGGGAACCCTCCAGCGCGGAGGGGTATTCCCGCTGCAGAGCCGAGTCTGCCGGCGACGCGTCGGTTTGCTCCTCCCTCACGCTACCCGCCGACTGTTCTTCTTCAAAGGCATCACAGGCCCCCTGGATGTTACCGTCGTCGCCGTCGACTGTGCCGCAGCACGTCGGGCTTGCTTTCCCGGGAGAAGTACATAATCCAGGGAGCGTTTCCCCGGCTTTCGGGGTCTCCGGCGTTCCACCCGGAGGAGGTTCTGTCGCGTCAACGAGCTCTGCAACGGGCCCGGACATCTCAACCGACTCCAGAGAGTTTGCCGCCTGTACTTCTCTGGCATCATTCGAGTCCTCCTCGGTGGTCTGAGGCCGCGATTGTGACGGGTCAGTTTGTTCGCGCTCACCACCGTCAGGCCGCGGTGAGGGCGGCCGAGGTGATATCGAGTCCTGGTGACCACCTGCTTGCTCCGCAGCAGCCGGCAGAGGTCCGCCGCCTTGGTTTTTGCAGGCAAGTGGATCCGTGCCCGACTGTCCCATAGTCCCGTGTTCTGCGCCGTCTCGAACGTTAAAATCAACACTTGATTGTGAGAAAGGAGATGAGGATGAGAGAGGGATTTCAGCGTGGGGCTCTGGGAGAACGTCTCCACCCGTGTGCTCGTTTCCGACATAGTCCGTCTCAGTCTCTGATTTATATTCCAATGTGAGGGACTGTGTCTCCTTTGTAATAACCACAAGTCCAGCAGCTCCTCTGGGTGGCTGAATCTGCCTTGTCTGACTATTTGAGTGGCTTCCCTCGTTATCAGTTTGTGACCCGTATTCCAACTCTTGGACTGTGCTGTCAATCTGCGTGTCTGAGGTGAGGGGGGGGCAGAGGGGTGCCGGGATCCTCCGCGACTCGGCGGAGGAGCTGCAGTCCTCGGTGACGGATGCGGGCGAGCACCTTGCAGCGCCGACGGCTTCGGCGGCGCCCTCCCCGGCGGAGACGTCCTCCGAGGCGCCGACCCCCGCGACGCCGCCGACCGGGAGAGCCCCGGGCGCGTCGGTGGGAGGGGCGTCCTCCATGACGGGGAGTGCCGGGTCGTTGCCCTCCGGCAATGGCACAGTGGACGGATTGGCGAGCGGAGGGACCGGGCGGGGGGCAGCGGCAACCGGCTGCGGGGCATGCCGAGGTGACTCCCCAGCCACATTCTGTGCAGCCTGGGGGTTGCCACCCAGCACATCCACAGCCGGAGAGGCACGCTGCCGCACCGCCGCCTCCCCAGAGCTTCCTTCCTCTGTGCTGCTCCGGCTACACACTGCACCTGGGACGGGAGGGGGTAGAGGAGCAGGGGAGAGGGGGACACAGGCTGTTAACTTATTGAAAAGATAAAATGAACAGGGGCGAGATGAGAAGACAGCACGGATAAAGCAAAAGGCTGGCGGCGCTGTTGCGGCGCCGTTGTTTGTTGTTTTTACATTTCAAATACGAGACATGGTAATCTTCTCACCGCCTACTAGCCACCCAACTCACAATTATTTAAATAAAAAAAAAAAGGCACGGCGGCTTGCTAATGCAGGGCGCAAGGGCACCGCCCCCACTACAGATATCTGGAGAAGAGACGCTGAATATTCATCGTTTTGGAAAAAAAATTATGAAATAAGATTGTTTACTTGTACAGTGTTCCTGGTAGTGGCGTTTGCACCTGTCTGCATTCAGTGAGAGTTGGCTCAAAATATGATGATATGGGGGTTGCGATAGCGATGAATACGCACTTCCTGGTTAAGGAAACACCTGCCAGAGGAGTGTGTGAGCAGGGTCTTGAACGTTTGGCAAACGGGTGACAAGAGGCCGCTCCCCGATTTGCAGCTAATTGGTGTCGCTTTCAAGTTTTAAAATCCAAGCGATCGGACAGTTCTCAAAGTTGACTTCCACCACTATTAACATAACTGGAGCCGGGTGATTGTTTACAGCTTGCTGCTGATGGTGGATGCAAGCGTGCTGTAGCTGCGGAGGTCAACCCAACATCCTTTCACAAAACATTGATTGTTAGCGGGGGGAAAGAAAATATAAAGGAACGGATCAATCAGACTTATGAACTCAGCGGCAGCGTCGGAGGACAAGCGTCCCCTGCTCTCGGTAGCGAGCTGCGTGTGCTGCGATAAATTCGGCTGATTTATAACATTTGCCATTTCTAAGTGTTCTGGACAACAATGGCGGCATTTCGTTGTCGTTATTCATGTGCACAGCTTACTAATACGTTTCTCTGGCCAGATCACACGTTACAACTGATGAAAAATATATGCTGCAAAAAAACAAAACAAAAAAACGCATGTCAATGCTGCGGCGAAGAAAAAAATAAGGTGGGAAAAAGATAAAATGATATACAAATGCCCTTAATGGTAAAAGCTGAATATGTTTTGAAGTATAACAATCAGAAACCATCAGTAGGGTTTACTATGATGTCATGAGTGTGTGAATGGAACCTGAATAAGTATAAATAGCTGTTGAGGAACTGTGTTGCCTTGATGATGCCATACAGTCCCAACAGGTGACGTAATACGGCGGTGACGGATGACAACACGCAGCATGTGATATCATAGGGGCTGTCAGAGCATGGTTGCCATTGAGTAACTATACACTTTAAAAAAAAAAAAAAAGCTTACTAAAAAGTTATTACAATGGTTGCACATCTGAACATTCTGATGGTTTCTGTAATTTAAAAAGGATACAGAAGTAATTGGACAGCAAAAGGCATTCAACAAAGTCAGGGATGGCGAAGACTGTTACCAGGAAAACGATAACATGTAACCTAAATACATGACTAATGATCAACAGGCCTGCGCGTGAGCCCTCAAACATACAATCATGACGGCCGCGCGTTCATCCGAGGACATAATGCAACAGCTCTGCAATAACCTCATTTGAATGACTGTTGTTTGAATGACTTGTGTTGCCGTTGAACTGCACCCTAGACGACCAAAATATTAGGGACACCTCTCAGTATAACCCCGCAGACGGCGTCACAAAATTACAGTCCCGGTGACAGTAATTCAAACGCGTCGACACCTCTCTCAAGCAGATTCAATAAAAATTCAACTCGAAATTTACCGCAGCGCTCGAGGTGTGCTTCTGTTGCGCAGTGCAGGAATTCTTACGAGGGGAAATGAGTTAGCATTGATCCGTTTTGGACCATGAAAACGCTCAGTCTGTCCAAAAAAGATGTAGTTGTCCTACTGTTGACTAAACATTTGCTTCCTTAGTGTTTCTCAAACTAGATCTCACCGTTGTAACTGTGCTTACAGGTGTCCCTAATATTTTGGTCGTCCCGCTCACATGCATTCGGGCGACCAAAATATTAGGGACACCTCTCAGCGTAAACCCAGTGCAGTTCGACGGCATTACAGTCCCCATAACAACCATTCAAACATGTCAACACCTCTCTCACACACATTCAATCACAATTCAGCATCAAACTCCTCCTGAAGGGAGAACTGATCGCAGGTCTGTTGCATTAATATTCTATGGTGGACACGCGGCGGTCACACACACACACACACACGCACCATTTGATCCGCGCACGTGCGAAAGCAGCAACTTCTCACCTGTCTGTGGTGTGGGACACAGATCTTCTGTGCTTTCTACTTCCAGGATGCTGAAATTAGGGTCCCCTCCACATGTTCTGAGGAAGCGAGAGTAGAAACAGGGAACTTAATTCATGAAAAGCCGCCCGAGCCGCCACATCTCTACTCAAATCTGAAAGAAATAAGCCCAGCGTGTCCCCTTTTATGGAGGATAGTAAACTTATGTGGCGTGAGGGGGGCGGGGGGGGTCTTTTTTCCAGAGAGTGAAGCTAGAATGAGTTTCATGAGATGCCAACAAAAATAAAATAGAGTGAGTAACATGTCACGTAAAAAGGAGCAGCAGCAGCAACACTCGGGTGGCTACGGTGGCCAGGAGCTTCGACGGCGTTGCAGCGGTGATAAAAATAATAATAATAATACTAATAATGATAATAATAACACCACCGCTCCGTGAAGGCAGCATCTCCGGCAGCAGCCGCCTCCAAGCTGCATTTGCTGCAGTCGCCCACAGGAAGGTGTCAGGGCTTCTGCTGCATGCGCTCCCTCGGCTAGGAGCCGGCGACGGGGAGCGCGGGCCGCCGCTCATTCATTCCGACCTGGCGGCCACGGCGGCCGGCTGTCGGTACCCCCCCACCACCAACCACCACCACCGCACACACACACACCCTGCGGGGCTGAAGTCTACACCGGGAAATTAACATCTTTGTTTGGCGGTAGACGTTCCATGTGCGCTGGGCTGCTTAGTTCACGTGAAGAAGAAAAAAACGGGGAGGGAAAGAAGGGGGGGGGGGAAACTGTATCGACTTTTCGCTCGTGTCCGAGCGGGGCAGTTGTGCCTCAAGCTCGAGGGGGGGGGAGAAGGGGAGGTTTCTTTTAAGCTTAAGAAATGATAATAATAATGATAAAAACACAGCCGAGCGGCAAACGTGCAACGCTGCCGGTTTTGGCTAGCGCGGCTAGCTGGCTAGCGTTAGCCTCCACAATAACACTGCTTGGGTGGCACTGCTCGGGAGGGGGGTGGGGGGGAGGAAAAAAGCCTGCTAACTAGCAAAGCTACAAGAGTTGGTAGGGTGCGTTCAATGGACGCGCAGGCGCCCCGTCCCACCCGCGGTTATGTAATGCTCTAGCCCAGAATAAGCCCCCTTTAAGCGGGCACGTTCGCCGAGTTGCTTCGTAACGACACGAAACATCTGAAAAAAAAAAGTCGCATTAAAAACCCGCTTCTGCATGTACCACAGAGGGGCACAATCACTCGTGACGTCATTGCGTGGGGTCAAATATCCTTTTTTTTTTTTTTTTAAACAAAAATAAAGCCATTAAAATTATTCGGTTTCGAGCGCTCGGGGCGACCACTCTCGGCGCAAATATAGAAAACAGAAAAGGGCATTGTTATAAAGTTCCATATAAATTTTGCAATGATTATACGGGGGAACTAAGGGGGGGGGGGCCCGCTCTGCCCCACACCAGCTCTTTAGCAGCGACCGCGAGGAAACGGCGAGCTCGGGTGTTCCTCAGCCCGCTCGCCACGGCGCGGAGTGCGATTCTGGTACCGGGGTTTGGACCTCGCCTTCCGGTGCCGCGACGCGGTCCCGTTGCAAATGCAACGATTCGACCCGAAATCCGAACGGAGCGCGAAGCCAAGCGAAACGCAGTCCGGCGGCGTCCCTTCGCCCGTCCGAGCTCCCCTCGGGCCCCCCCATTACTTCCCCCTTGGCCCCCTCCCTCTCAAGGCCGCCATCTTAAGTTCCCACCTACCTGAAATTTCCGACCGATTTTCTTTTACTAAATTCTCGCTGAAGGAGTCGTCATCCGCGTAAAATCGCACTCAATCCGTAATGCCAGCAGTTCAAACTGTCTCCCGGTACCCAACGAGGTACCTCTCGGTCTGTGGGAAGAAGTTAAAGTACGGACCGGGAGAGACTGGGTTTCGGCGCAGAATGTAGCGGTCGCGGGGAGGAGACTTTACGCAGCGAAATGGTGGAGAACCACTGCTGCTGACCAAGTACAGCGCACACGGAAGTCTCGCGATATCTCGCCGAGCGCGCCACTCAAATCTCTGTTATTCCGAGCGCTTTTTCCACGCTATTTGCCGGCGCGGGCGAGCGTGCGGCCGCGTCCCGACACCGCTCGGCTCGTCATTAGGTGCCCCCGCTCCGTTAACTCACGCAAGTATAGAGGTTCATTCTGACCGCAGCTGTTACGTTCTTTCACATCGCTAATGTTGTAGATTGCAGACAAAAAAAAAAAAAAAAAAATCCACCCTGCCAAGCTATATCCACAAAAGCAGTTTAAAACTAATTTAGATTATTGAATGACACGTTAAGTCAACGGGTATTAAATATATTTCTTTATACATCTACGATAAAAGGAGCTTGATGTGTCTATATGCCGTATTAAAAAAAAAATACAGCACTGGAGTTTTAAGATTCGGAACAAAAGACCCACACAACAAGAGTAAACAACAATTCATTTAATAATTAATCTTTGTGGTCTCTAGGGGAGGGGTTTGAAAGGTATAAAATGGTCATATTAAAATAATCGACCCAGTCTTTCCCCCTCTCAGCATATCCACTGCCTCGTTGTGTTTTGACACAAGTCCTCTTATACGTCTCTCGGTTCTTCAGCAGATGTCCCACTTATCCATGTATATAACTTATTTTTTTTTTGTTTGTTTGTTTGTTTGTTAATGAAACAACTCGACAGTTCAATGTACAAGGCTCCCATAGTCCCAAAGGGATATAACACATAAACCAAGGACACACAGGCAAACCTCCCCCTCAGTATAATAAAAGGCATAGATGAGATCCTTGAAGAGGTGAGAGGTTGCGATGGATACGGCTTTTAAAGTTCACAAGCGTTTTTAAAAAGTTTTTTTTTTGTTTTTTTTTGTTTTTTTTTGTGAAGTAAGCCTTTTGCCGTCTTTTGCATGGTTGGAAACATTACTACCTGGGGGGGAGAGAGTACTGGTTGATACCCGAAACAATGACAAATAACATAACAGTGAATATATTTATTATTATAGAAGATAATTAATGTTAAGAATAATAATTACAAAGGCAATTTCTCTAGACTACTATAATCTGGTCCTGCTCATATAGTCAAGAGGAGACTGGGAAACAGTTACAGGAAGCTCTAAAATACTGTGTTCACTTACACAGTGTAGCAAAGTTCATTTCACCATTCATCCTTTGAAAACAAGAAAACAAAACAAAAATAAACAAAAACAAAACAAAAAACAAACAAAAAAAAAGCCAAAAAGATTGAATCTCATTATCAGTGAGGCTGAGGATTTGGGGTTAGATTTTTTTTTTTCCTTTTGTTTTGTTTTTTTTTGTTTTTTTTTTTGGGTAAAGCAGGAAACTGAGGTACGATGCTTACTGACTCATTAAATGGTTGTATCAGTAATGTCTTTTCACAATGACATAAAAGACAAAAACGGAACAGAAAGCACCACTTTACCACTGTACTTCTATAAACCCTCATCCACGATACCTACACGGGGTTGATTTATGTAGAGGAGGGCTTCGTAATATCCCAGAAGTTAAACCGAGCTGGGGATGGGAACCCTTCGCGCGTTCTCAAAGCGCGCGCGCGCGCGCACACACCTCTGGAAGTCATTTCCAATCCACCCGGAGGAAAAAAAGGCTTGCTCAAAAAGCACGGATCGTAATTCACCTGACAAATGAAAATAATCTTGTCTTCCGCCTCCTTCTTGCGGCTTTCAGAATTTTGAGTACTGTAATAACCAACCGCCAATAGAAAAATTAAAAATACACCAAGATGCACGGAAACAATGTACCTTTTAATTGCACTGACAGAACCATTGGGCATATTCCAAGTCACACTGATGAGTCTTGCATTTCCCTCCCCACCGTCATCCAGCCAGTCGCCGCACCCCTCGCCGGGGGCACTAGAACTGGTTTGGTTGAGCGACCGAGGGGGCAGGGGGGTTTAGTAGTTTGCAAGAGGAAAAGGGGGCAGGTTGAGAGCAGCACAGTGATCCTGACATTTCCCTTCGTCTCCTCCAGTGTTGTCCCTGTACTATCTGGACTCTCCATCTTTGTGGGTGCTGTACAGTGCCAGTTCACCTGGCCCTCCGAGTCTAGAACTGCGGGGAGGCGTGGACGACCGGCTGGTGACGGACGGAATGAGCGGGGGCGG
This sequence comes from Dactylopterus volitans, assembly GCA_901007715.1. NCBI lineage: Eukaryota > Metazoa > Chordata > Actinopteri > Syngnathiformes > Dactylopteridae > Dactylopterus > Dactylopterus volitans. Next base: position 6,645 of record CAAKHG010031563.1, on the reverse strand, counting down.
CGCCCCCACCGACAGAGCTCCCACCAGGCCCGCGGGGTTCTTTGCCAGGATGCCGTTGGGCACGTGGTGCGGGTTCAGTGGGCCCAGGCGGGAGTAGAGGCCCGCGTGATGCTGGGAGGCAGCGGTGGCTCCGTGGGGCAGCGGGTGAGAGAGAAGGCTGGGGTGGAGCTGCTCCAGGTGAGCGGCAGTAGCAGCATGAGACGGGCTCGAGAGGTGAGAGCCGGCGGGGAGGTGCGGGTGCATCCCAAAGTAGCGAGCCCGCTCATAGTCTTCCCTCAGGATCTGGGCGCGCTGCTCCTCGTCAATCAGCCCTCCTCCCGGCGGCCCGAGCTGAGGAGGGCGGTCAAAGGGATGGGCCATCAGGCCGAACTCCTGGCGGACAGCAGAGTTGGAGGCGGTGGAGGTAGATGTCGATGGGTGGTGAGGGTTGGCTGCTGCGGCGGCGGCTGCGGCGGCTGCAGCCCTCTCTGCCTCCAGAAGACGCTGATGCTGGAGCAACCGGGCCAGATGCGGGTCGGAGCGCAGGGTTAGGTGGGGGTCAGACCGAAGTGCCAAAGCCTCCCGACGATGCTGATGATGCTGCTGGGCCGCGAGCTCCCTCCAGGGGTCCCAGGTGAAGCTGTGTGGACCCTGCGATGGTCCTTGGGGTGGGCCGTGGGTGAAGCGCTCCCCACCCGGACCCACGACCAAACCCCCAGCGCCCGCCGTGCTCCCCAGGTAGGCCTCTATGGCTCTGGAGCGCTCCAGCAGGGACAGGTGTTGATGCGGAGGAGGGTTTGGAGTGGGCGGCGGCAGGGGAACGCCGGGAGTGGGAGTCAGTGACAGAGAGGAGGAGGACGGGGTGCCAGAGCTGGGGTGGTGCGGGTGGCTGTTGGGGCGGTCGAAGCCGTGGTTGGGTGCGGGGGGAGGAAGGGAGATGGGGATGTGCTCCGGCTCCTCTTTCCGCTCCTCCTTGACTTTAACCGGCGGGAGAAGCAGGGGGGGTTTGGAGACGGGCGTTGTGGTCCGATCAGACTTCTTGGCCTGAGACAAAGAGGAGACAGAGGCTGAAGCTGCGGCGGAAGGGGGGAGGCTGCCGTCTCTTTGGGAGTTTGAGGGTTCGCTGTGGAGGCTGTGTGCTGTAGGGCCCATTGGGCGGGGGTAAAGGTCCAAAGGCGACGGGGCCGAGCGGTTGGAGGGTGGGGGGGTGGTGAGCACAGAGGATGAGGAAGACCGTGGTCTGTCCCTGTCTGCTACTAAAGAGCCTAGCGGGGGCCCCCTTGAAGACACAGTTGGCAGTGGCCTCTTGTCCCCGTCTCTGTCCCGTTCGCGGTCTCTGTCTCTGTTTAGGTTGCGCGTCAGGTCCTCGATAGGTCCGCCGCCGCCCACCAGGGCGCTGCTGTGGCCGTTGATGTGGGAGACCGGGGTGCTACTTCGGGGCTTGAAGGAAGGGGCAACTGGAGACATTCTCACAGGTTGTCGGCCGTACAGCATGTTGTCTCTGCAAAACAGGACGTGCGCGGATGTCAAATCGGTGAGATCGTTTGACGTTATGACCTTCACACGTACGCAGCAGCTGATTCAGAGAGCAAAACAGGAAATAAGCCTGATCAAAGCATTCTAAAACACAGATTCATGAGCAGTGACGCTTGAGGCACTGCTCTGTGTACAGCTACTAACAGCTAAGTAATACTACTTAAAGTCAAAAACCTTAAGCCATCAACAAACATCCAAGCGCGGCGGTTTCATGTCACACCTGTCCTTCTCGTCTTTGATGTGGGGTATGTCCCTCCTCTCCCCGTCCTTTCCTCGGTCCCTCTCGTCCCTCTTGTCCGCTCCTTTAGCCCAGCTGGGGCCGGCGGGAATCCCGGACGGGCCACCGTGTAGGCGGTTCCACGGGTCGTGGTGGTTGGGGGTGGACAAGCCCCCCACCACGCTGGCTGGCGAGTCCTTGGGGCCGAACATGGAACCCGCTGCAAACCGGAGAGACAAATTTTCTGTTAGCAAACTAAATATAGCCTGATGATTAACGAGTACAAGTTATGACATGGAAGTTGTCAAATTTTATACAACTTTAAACGATCATATTGTCATTGTCAACTTTTTCACACCATTTAATTTTTCTCAACTTCAATGTCAAAACATGTAAAGCAACACTCTTAAACTCTTAAAGTTTTTCTTTTATTAATTGAACAAATTGGATTTTAAAATGCACAAAAAAGGAAATCTGGAAACAAAGTCGGTGTCTGCTGAACGACGGCACACACCTTCTAGCCTTTTACTCAATTTGGTTAAGCAAAAGCACTTTTATAAAAAATCCCTGACGGCTTTGTCTGGCTGTTCCGAGATAAATAAACAATGGGTTAACATCCGAACAAAACCGCCCCACCCCGCACCTCAGCTTCCCCAACACATTAATGCCCGAGTTTATGCTGGGCTTTTATTTGTACCGCTTCCAGTCTTCACAGCCCCCTCGAACCCAAACGCGTCCGACCTCATGCTTGTGCACCGTGACAGATCCCGGCACGGCAAATTGGCGCGTCTGAGCTCTGCTGTGCGACGGCGTAGAAAAGTATCGGGGGAAAGTCTAACGACAAACAAATGCTCGCAACATGGCGGGACGAGCGTCGTTACCGTCCAACCTCGTGGTTCCAAAGCCTGTCGGGTGACATTGTTTACTCGATAATTAAACTGAAATTCCGATAATGATTTTAATAAGCCTTTCATTCAGACAATACCGAGGGCCTTGATCGCAGCTGCACTGGTTTAAGTGAGGGGAGGAAGGGGAACCAGATGCTGTCATCAAGCTCCATTATGCATTTGTGGCTGCAGGCTTTTATAAAAAGGTCCGCTCGTCTGCATATATTCACCGTAGCTGGTTGTAAAGACACTTCTGAGGTGACTGAAAACTTGTCTTTTCTTTTTAAAGGGATAAACTTGTTCACAGTTTTCTTTGAGCCCACTTGTGTCCTATAATCTAACTGGGGATGGCCGCACCGCCACAACACTCAGTGTTGTATATTGTAGTATACTCACAACAATATATAACACGTAAAAGTATTGTTAAAAGAATAGGTGATGCATGAAAGTGGTAAACATCTTTTTTTTTAATGGGTTGCCGGCTTCAAATTTTAAAAAAATGTGCATATACAGTAATTATCAAAAAACGGAGCAATTTGCTGGTATCTTTATGTGGTTTTGATGTTTTGCAAACCATCATATTCTGTTTTTTATTTACATTTTATACAGCGTTCCAACTGGTTTTTTTGGAAGCGGGATTGGATACCTATTTTCCCTGCTGAGTGTGAATTATGGGCTAACAATGGCTTAAGAAGGAAGTTAACCAGGTACAATCGCAAATCCTTATAACAGGAAAAATAGGCTACAATGAACATTTTTTCGTTTTCAAAGCCTTGGAAACAGCTGCCACTTCACTTCCTGTTTGCATAGCTGTCATCAGTCTAGCCAGATTAGCTTCTGCGTGTGAATATGCAGCAGGCATAATTTTACCAGGACCCCCAAAGTCGCGTTTGGAATATCCCCCATTTTTCAACAACGCCAGAAAAGTCTTAAGACCATTCGGCATTTGACAGACTACAAGCACTGAGGGGGGATCCAGTGTAGCGTGAAGTAAATCACGTGCAACACCGTCAATAACCTCATGGTGATCACCTGCAGTAGACCCCCCCCCCCTACAGCTGGTCGCCTTACTGGCTTGTGATACATACATGCATAATCTGTTAGCTTGTTCCATATATTGAATTTATTGTGATCCAAGATATTTTTAAAAACTGAAGGGTTTCCAGTAGATGTGCCTTCTTACAACTGCTAAAAATGAAAAGCGAAATGTCAACCTCTGCATGAAGGTAACCCGCCAAACTGCATCAACACAACTACGTGTCACTTCGTTTTAGTTTAGAGGGAACATTTCGACGTTCCACCTGGCAGTGCCCGGACTTTAACGGGGTTTTTGGCGTAGGCGTCACCCTGTTCAACTTTCACGCAGTCGCCCGTCCACTGAATCCAGAGATCTGTTTACTGGGTAATTTCCCTAAGTTTGGCCTTGGCCTTGCCCACGTTTAAAAAAAAAAAAAGGAGGAAAAAAAAGTGTTGCTTCACAATAGTGTAGTGCCTCCCTCCCACTCGGAATGTGGCTTTCTGAAGTTTGTGCGCGTATGCCTGGAGAAAATAACTTGCTGGTTGAAGAATAAAATATTTTACAAGATGTGGCAACCCTCTCTGAATTATATGGCAACCATGCCAGGGGCACCCGACTGACTGTACCACTGTTTAATTCTCCTGTATTGAGGGTGCGCTTAACCGCCTGACCCCCGAAATGAGAGGCTGCCTCGCGTCTCTCAATGTTCTGTCTTTTTTTTTGTTTTTTGTTTTTTTTGTTTATTGATTATATTTTTGCCCTTATTATAGACGGCCTGCTCGGTGATAATTGCGATTGTTTGTCTTGTCAATTTTGTGTTTTTTGTGCTGATGTTAAGTTCACAAAAAAAAAGCAAAATATGACTCCCATACATACGATGAACAAACTGATTTCATGGGAGCAACAACTGGAACTGGGGTCATGTTAATATGCATAAAAAAAAGGTCAGGGTGTGAAATGCATCTCCCCCAGTGTGCTCCGTTTTGGGTTTTAGTGATGCAAAGCTGGATAGATGTAACTCGACAAGCCAGGACAAGCGCGTCATCATTCCTCATTAGTTAACTATGACAGATTCCTCCAATCACAAGGAATGTGCCAATTTGATTTTGCAACGCGCCGCCACCTCAGACAAACGTGTTAAAGGTTTAATCCTAAACGACAGATTCTGCTCTGTGTGCGAGTGGACTGAACATTTTCACCCACATGGATCCTAACCTCTGCTGATATGCACTGGGTCAACTTTAGATGAGCTCCAATTATAAACATCTATCACAACGGCGTGCAACGGCTTTAGCCTGCAACGTCTCGGAATGACGGCAGGGCTCCCGGGTCTCGCTTGATCTGACCGGGGCCCCGTTGAGACCCGCAGATCAGCGCGAGTCCTGGACGATCCCGTGAGTGTGAGCGCGCTCGGATCACACTCTGTGACCAGTGTTTACGTGAGCGGGGGCCGCCCGCTCAACTGATGTCCTCCGTGTGAGCAGGGATACATCCATTCACACACCAACTGTGTTATTTTTCATTATTACGCAATGTCTGAAAATTACAACAAAAAAAAAAAAAACTCACATATAGTTATATTATGACCATTCCAAGGAATGGCTCCGGTCTTTCATCACTACAACTGAGCCCTACTTTGCACTCACTTTAGAGGGTTTTTTTCAACTGACAGATGAGGATTCATGATCGAGTTTAGCGATGGCGCTCTCCGCCCTGCGCTCGTTTTCATTTAATTTTCCTTTGATTTCTCACAGCGGGCCGGGCGTGGGAAGTCCGCCGACTGACAATGCACTGGGTCGTTTGCTAAAGAAAATTCTTTTTAGTTGCATGGCCGAGCGGGGGGGGACCGGGATCGGCTTGCCAGTCACTCGACGCATTTACATGCCAGGTGTGAACCCGCGTACCCGTGCACCTGTGATCCGATCGCCCGGGATGCATGTTAATGCACGTCTGAACGGCGCCTAATTCACTAATCCTGCTGAAGCTTAGCTTAAACTGAACATAAAGACAGCTTTACATTGAGGCCCCCACCCCGTTCTTAAAAGCGGAGTCACACTAAGAGGGGATTTCTTGGCAGATAACATGACAAGAGGATCAATGATCGGTGTCGAATAACCCTTAAGATACATAAGATGTACCAGCTCTGTCTTCAAATCTAAGTTGTTGAAGCCTTGTGTTTCAAGAGCAGAGACGTTAAGACACTGACCGAGCGTTGGGCTACCAAGTCCTCCAAAGGCACCAGAACCCAGGGCTCCCAGCGGGGTGAAGGGCGGGGATCGACCATATGGATCTAAAACACACACACACACAGATTCAGACTACCGTGTCAAAACCTCATGGAATCTTAACAGCACTTTTACAAAGGGTTCAAACTGCGGTGGAGCAACTTGGTATAAATTCACTCAGCTGGAAAAGCGTGGACTCAGATATATCAAATGATAACACATTTACTGCAGTGCCGTGCGTGGCAAAGGGTGCGGTTACGTGCGCCCGCTACGGGAAACTCCACCAACTACGAATGCACAGTTGTTTTGCCATTAAATCTACAAATGGGACTCAATTCTCGGGGTAAAATCAAATCAGCTGTGGGGGAATCCAGGTGACAGGCACTCAGTGTGGCGTGCAAGTGGAATACAGATGTGCTTTTTTCCCCCCCTCCTTCTTCTCCTCCTTTTTTTTTTTTTTTTTTTTTTTAAAAAGCGGCTCTTACCCAAGTGTGCAGTTGGTGCAAGGAAAGAAGAGTGGGGAGCCGATGGAGAGATGAAAGGAGCCGAGGACGGATTGACTGCACCTGAGGCAAAAGTGGTCGTAAAAGAGAACAGAGTTGCATGAGTAATCGAATCAGGCCCATCAAACGACCCACGCACTCCTTCACGCTGAGTCTCGGGGAGCTACGAGGGCTGTGAAAACCTCAAAGTTGTGAAAGGATGCCAAAAAAAAAAAAAAAAAAAAAAAAAATTAAAAAAAAAAAAAAAAAAAAAAAAAAGGAAGAAAAAAAAAATAAAAAA
>CAAKHG010031562.1:0-12055 GCA_901007715.1 Dactylopterus volitans | reverse complement strand
GACCAACAACAGCCGTCATGTCCTCGCACTCGCGAACGACAGAACGACAGCATCTCCACCGCCGCCAACCCCCCCCCCCCCCCCCCCCCCTTATAATTTTTTTTTTTTTTTCCCTTTTGCTGCGCTGTCATAAAACAAGCGCACGAACAAATAACATTTCCCTCGCGAGCGCTCCATCCCTCCCTCTTCTCTTCCAGCTGGCTGAGCGTCGGAGAGCTTTGTGCGCTACAGCTCAATCAAGAGGGAGAAGAAAAGCGAGGCAGGTCAGCTCGCCGAAAAGAGTGTCTCCCTCCTCTCGGAGATGGACGGGACGTGGAAGCCGGTTTGACTGCGTCGTTAGGAGGAACTGCTCTGTTTTCTAACAGAAAATTAATATAAGAGTGTATTTCTTTTTTTTTTTCACACAGTTGGCCCCAAATCTCCATATGATGCCTAATTGAGTGAAGGAGTTTGAGTGTGTTCATGTGGAAAGCGACTAAATTACAACTGCCGCTAAAATGCAATTTGCAGATCACTTTGATTGGGTCACAATATGCTTTTTATTATGTTGACAAGGCCTAAATGGCTTTTTTTTTTTTCTTGCAGCAACTCAGGGGTCCTCGACGGCGCCGCTTCAAATGATGCCAAATGAACATCAATGGCGCGCTGTCACTTTAACGTTTTGAGAAGATCTGCGTTTGACGCTCAGGTGCAAAAAGATTTAAAGTTTAAATATGAGAGGAGAGTAAGAAGAAGGGGGGGTGGGCAGCCAACGTCGTGCAATTGAGAACATGAACCGTCATTGCCTCGCCGGTTGGAACGAAACTGAGGTTTATTTGCGGATTTTCACGGCGACAGGGAACGAATAAGATCAATAAAAGCCGTACATCTTACACGTCGCCTGCCGCGCGGCTGTCAAATGCTTTCAGGCGGCGGTAAATTTGGCTGTGATAAAAATCGCGCGGTGTCATGCACAAAATCAAGCCAAGTCACACCTGCAGAGAAAATCCCACCACATTTGAGGAAATTCCGCCAAGTCTCGCCTGTCCAATGGAAAGCTCGGGCTTCTCCCCTCTGTGGGTCACCTGACCACCACTGTGACCGTCTCATTGGCCCGTCAGCTGCCCAGCACCTCGCTGTGGAAAAGTGGATATCGGCGCTGAGTGTTTCACTCGAACCGGATAGCACAAATAATCATAAATGTAATCAGTTCGAGGTTTAATATTACTCTGCGTTATTAGATGCATAAAAAAACTTGTCATGTCTGAACTTGCCATTCACAGGCCTGAGTAGGCGTGGCCAGACATTATTGGAATTGGCCAATGAGACCCGGAGGAGCATGGATAAAGGAAAAGAAGCTGCAGCGTTGGAACGACGTGGTTGTCACCCGCATGATCCCGTTACTGTGAGCATCAATCTTAAGTTTCAAACAAGTTTTTAAAAAAAAAGAATGAAAAAAAACAGGTGATTTGGCCATAACGTCACTCTGATCATTTTATAACAGCGGCCCCCCCCGAGATGAGATTCAGGTGTCGCAGCCGACGGCAGCAGCATCGGCAGCAGCATCGGCAGGGTTCGTTTAACGGCACCGCAGCTTTAAATAACAGTGGATATCAACACAAAAGAATAAATAAAGAATGGAAGTGATGATAAAAATCACTGCTCCGCATCGTCCTCGCACCTGTCATGGCTCGAAACATCGAGGCTGCGGACGCCACAAAAGGGGACGAGACGGCTTTCAAACACGACACCGTTTTTTTTCTAATTTGTGTCCCGTAAGATATTGAGAACATTTTGTGATAAAACATCAACAGATGAGTAAATCAATTGCTCGAGTAGAGAGACAGCAGTGTTGCATTGCTGGTGTTGAAACAACCTGCGGCTTCTAATGAGAAGATGAAAACACTCACAGCAAAGGATCCTGGGACGGTAAAATCTCCTTTCCTGTCGCGAGGGAACGGCCAGTCTAAGCTATGCTAAAGGCGCTAATAAAGGCAGCACCGGAGCTCCATCTCTTAACGGCTGAGCAGTTTCGAACCACGGCGGCTACGGATATACTTTGGGGTCATTTCACTCATTTGGGAGCCTCGCTGAGCAAAAAGGGACCGTTTGAACGCACCCCAAAGAGTCCGGGAGGAAGTTAGGTTCCTTTTTTTAGAAAAATAGGTCGGGCTAACACCAGAGGGGTTGTTGGGCTAAACAGAGCAGCTCATAATCGGTCCGGTTCCCGAACAGGCTCGGGTTTATAGCTCGCCGAGGAATAAACTCTGCTATGTTGAACTCTGATCACCTCCTTTTTTTTTCCTTTTAAACACTTTTGAGACTCCAATAAGAGCTTCAAGGCACTTTTTTTTTTCCTGAATGCTGGTGAGGGAGGCCGGGGACCTTTTTCTGGCCCCCAGCCTGGACCTTTATTTGCCAACGTAATAGCCAGCAACAGTTTTTTTGTTTTTTTTTCCCCGTATGGTTTTTGGCAGAGTTATTAAAGTGCCTGCGACTCCGCGGCCATCCATGTGCGCCTGTTTACTCCGCGGCCCCCGTCGCCAGGAAAAACGGAGCCGGCACTTGGAAGGTGTCCGCAAACCCAACAACTTCCCATAACTTTTCATAAGCGACGACAACATTTAGACATTAACGCACTCCCGGACGGCCGCACACGCTCAGTCGCCATGGCTGAAAAATGCCTCCCCCAACCCCGACTCCCCCGCCCTCACTCGCCAAACGGAGACGCCTCGAATTCGATGCCGCGCGACAGACAAGCGCGACCTGACGCGCGGCCGTTTGACCCACCAAGCACGAGGCCACTCAGATCACTGCGCTTCGGAGCGCTCACTCGAGCTGCGTTCGCCCTCAAACGGCGTCGCGTTTGTTTTTTTTCCGACGACCGCCTGCGTCAGACGTCTCGAAAAGCAGCGATAATGGCTCGAAGAAGCCATATCGGGTGTCCTTGTGGTTAAGGCTGAGCTTTTATGGAGTGTCTCCGCTGTTGCTACTGGAATACGTCTGCATCTTCGCCACAATAACTCTTGAGGAGGATACAGTTGTGTGGCTTGACAGCTTGAGCGTGTATTGAACGGCGGCGGGTTAACTCAGAAATAAAACATTAAATCCTTTCCTCAGTGGGCGAGCAAGTAAGAAAAGGCAAGCTTGCCGGTAGCAACGCCGGCCGTGTAATTGTGTTGTTTTCCCCTTTTAATTGGATCTTTATTAAATGACTGGTAATAGTTTATGTGAGAAAAATCCATTCTGCCAGTTGATTAAACGTAATGAAAGCCTTTTTTTTTTTTTTTTTTTTTTTTTATAAACACTTACGCTCGACAGTTTTCACAGAGCTCTAAGTGATGGATTTAACGGCAAAGGGGGTGACCGGTCTCTCCCCTACAAGGCCCATCATCCCGTTTAAGAAACAACAATAATTCATGTGTTTCTGAGATTCCGAGACATGAGTGAGAATTAGCCACCAACATGTCTGGGAAAATATTCAAAGTTTCGGGGAAAAGCGGCGGCCACGTGAGCAAGATGATCATGAGCGCTGAGGGATGGCGTTTCTCGTTCTCGCCCCCTTGCAACGCGGACGACGGGCGGATGATGGCATGACAATAGGCGGACGACGAGGCAGTTTAGAGAATGATTACCCATAATTAGGCATTGATTATCTTGAAAATGATTAAATGCCAAACCTGACTGATTGTGCTGTGCGCGCGCGCGTGTGTGTGCGCGCGCACGTGCGCGTGTGTGCGCGCGAGCGTGCGGGAGCGTCCCTTCTGCCGCTGTAAAACTGCTATGCATTGATTTTCCTGCATTGCAGATGATTTAGTCCGATACGAGGAGCAACTGAGTTGCGAGTGCACGTTTCCTTTCTCACAAACCGTTGTGAGCACGCGCACACACACACGCACGCGCACGCACACACACACGACACGAGACAGCCAACGGTAATCTGGAAGAATATCGATCCTCTGATCACACGTGAAGCGGAGGTAGCGTGCCAGTTAATCATGAGGGCGACCTTCAGTGTAACCTTGTGGTTGACTCCGACGGTCCATGAATCAAAAAAAAAAAAAAAAAAAAAGTCAATAATTCAGGGAGGATTTCAATCTCTGCAATCTTATGTAGTAAAAACACTTTGGGATTTCAGCTGATTTGAGAGTGTTGGATGGTAGGCGTTTGAATTTTTTTCAGACGTGGGTTGTTTTTTTTGGGGTTTTTTTTGGAGGTGCAGTTCGCCCTCTCGCCAGCAGTGGCTGCAATGACTGGCTAAGCAAGCAGAGGGCTCACTCGCGTCCATGCCGGCCAGCCAGCGGCAGATCAGACAGGAGGAGCACAAAAACACGACTTAAATGATAATCAGGCCGCCTGGATCATAAGCGGCTCTGAAAATGGCCTCCGCTGGCTTGTCGTGATAAACCGCTACTGGCAAAATGACCTAGAAGGACATACCGGTGGATTGTGTTAATAATGCGGACGAGATACTTTTGTGTTTATCACCTGTAATCATTGCTTTTCTATACTTTTGTACAGCCTGGTAGTTTTTTTTTTTTTTTTTTTTTTTTGACAATAGAGACGCTTTCCCTCCAGCCGCCACTCAGGTTTGATTAATTTGCCCAAAAAAAGAAAGAAAAAAGAAAAAAAAACTGCAGACAAAACGCGCATCAAAGTTAAAAGGTTTCGAGTGATTTATTCATTTAATTACTTGATTAATTTTGTTAGACGTTGCAAAAAAAAAAAATTGTTATTGTTATGGCCACGGAACATTCACTTCTTGTAGTTCTGTGCTTCTTTTGCGTATACTTTTGTGCATACTTTTGTGTATGCTGGCACGATGCCCGGATGCTGAAAATCGTGTGACGGAGCGGAGCGAGGAGCTTCTAGCAACCCGCGATTTGAATATCTGGAAAGTCCTTATTGTTTTTGGAGCCGCCAAGCTAAATGTCACACTTTCAACAACTTCCACGGCGAGGCGTGCGTTATGTATGCACGCCTCGCCGATATGCGCCGTCAAATACTTCGGGTTACAAAGGATCCGAATGTGATAGTAGAGTCTGGTGTCCAGAGGTGCGGAATTATTCATTATAATTGGCCAGCCAAGATTAATGCCATGCAAATGACATTCGCAGCACAAACCAACATCCTCCAAAGTGCAAAACAATGTTTGACTAGCGATGATTAAACTGATCATCTGAAAACAAAGTACAGCGGTTCATGGCGACGTGTTTCGACTTAGCCCCACGTGTAAATTTTCATTTTTCTATTTTATCGTTTCATTGTTTTGGCGGTTACACGTGAGCAATAAACACAAAACATGCTTTCCTTTGCTTTAAAATTTATTTTATTACTCAAGACCAAACATTTCCTCAGCAGTCACACGTGATATATTTTTAGAAGGGGGGAAAAAAACAAAAAAAAAGACATATCATTGAGCTTAGAAAAGACACACTGGGTGTTAAGTATTAAAAATGTACAAAATAAATAGAAAGATGCGGCCCTTCATTTTCTCTCAAGTGCAGTTTCAGCGAATCATACCTCTTGAAAATGCGGGGCCACAAAACAGCGTTAAAGATTACGCAGCTCATACAGGAGCCCCTCGGAACACGTCGGCCGAGGGGCTCATTTCTCCGAGAAAAGCGCAATAAATTAATATTCAGCCGTGGCGCGGCGTCCTCAGAACAAGCAGCAGTACCCGCAGCCCTTGTAGCTCTTGCAGCAGTTGCAGCAGAAGCGGCACAAGGAGAGGTGACTCTGGCGCTTCCTCCGGAAGAAAGACGGGATCTGCCATTTAAAAAAAAAAAAAAAAAAAAGCAACATGACACGGGTGCCGCGTTAATCCCCGGCGTGCCCTGCCCCCCTCCGACCCACACCTTCCCGTCCTCCACGTGGCAGCGCCGTCGGAGAGCGGGGGTAGAGCGCCGTCTACTTAAATTTTAATTTGCTCGGGGTAATTGGCCTAATTCGCCGAGCCAATTGAACATACCGTTCCCATCGACGGCTCGTGGCGATGCGCCGCGTCTGGAGTGTCGTCGCTCCCGCCCGCCTCCTCCGGCTCCCGCACCTGTTAATGAATTATGCACGTTCAAGGAGGGGCCGCGTCACATTTGCGGCTAATAAGCAAACGAAGCAAGCCGGCGTCTTACCCCATCGAACGGGACGGCGGAGCTCTCCAGGATGCAAATAAAGGCGAGCACGAGTGTCACTGCAACTGCAATGCTAAATGCCTTCATTTTGATAGAGAGGACGTAAGGGGGGTGGGGGGAGGTGTGTGTCGGGGGGGTTTTGGAGAGGGGTGTTAAACGGCTCGGTTGTTAAATCCTTTGAAGATTAGAGTGGATGGGTCTTCTCTCTCGGGGGAGGGTTTCGCGCCACCGGGGGGGGGGGGCGCCACAATATCTTCAATTACTTCTCAGCTCCCGTGATGGATGGCGATTGTCCGGGCGAGTGGATTTCTCCAGATCTTCCAGTGACCCTCCAGTCGGCGCCTGCTTGGGTTCGCGGCGCGCGCGCCGGTATTTATGCGCGCTCCAGCCGGCGTTGCCTCATCGCTCCAGGAGGCCCAGCCCATTCCGGGCAGCGGTTACCTAACTCCACTGGGGAAGTTTTTGACCTCCTCATTCCTCAGCGTAGTTCTGCAAAACAGGCTCTCTGATCTATTTTTATTGTGGGGCCCGACTGCCTGTTCAGCGACATCAAATCAACTATGAACTTTTTAAATTAAATTACTTTCCACCGGCGGAACACATAATTCCACACATGAACAAGCCGCCGCCGCCGCCGCCGCCGCTGCTGCCGGAGACCATCGGTTTTTACAATATATGAGGGCGATATATATTCCAAATTGACAACTGCGCCATAGCCAAAGAGATTAATCTGAAATGAGATTATTCCTGGAAAAAGAGAAGAGAAAAAAAAAAAAAAAAAAAGCGGAGAAGACTCCGGAGATTCCCGCAGCAAAGGCCCGAGCCGGCATGGGTCAATATATTGCACGAATGAGTGAGCCGAGGTAGCTTCGACCCACGAAATCCTGCGCTAAGGAGGGGGAAGCCACTTTGGAATATCCATTGCTCAGTCTAAAGGATGTAATTACAACCTCTCAAATGGAATAATTAGCCCCTCATTTTCTACGCGTTCAGTTTTTGCATAACACACAGGAACCTGCGGTTGAACCAAATTAAATCCCTGTGAGAGCAGCGGAATAATAGCCAGGATTAAAAATCCCCCATTTGACAGTCAAGGTGTTTCAATACGCCGCGCTTGTAGATTAATATGATGCAATCTGATGGGGTTAATTAGGTGTGGACAGCACGGAGACGCAGCGCTCCAGGCGCAACAAAAACACACCACGACTCTTCCATGATTTATAAAAAATTAAAAAAAAAGAAAGAAAGAAAGAAAGAAAAGAAAGCACAGATGACAGATCGCGGCGCATAAATCCATCTAATATAAAGAGGCTACAGTTTTAATGGCATATGTAACATTGTTACTGATTTCCAGCACGTTAACGACTGCTGATGGAACCGCCGATATGCCGCAAAGACGACGGTATAGATTTAATGGTAATAACCCGACCACGACACAGAAAATCCCCGGCGTTACAATGGTAAGGATTATTTCCACCCTTATCAGCCGAGGGAGCGATAAACACCTCAGATTAATTAACCTGCCGGCGCATGAGAGCGGCATTCCAACAACAACACCGGGGCTGCGGACAGATACGGAAAATCAGGAATCGGGCGAAATGAAATGACCAAATAATAAAGAAAGAAAAAGAAAAGGGTGAAATAAAGGTATAAAACCGATAAAGCCTGGGTCTGTGCATGCCGATAAAATCAGAGGCCATTTGAATTCTCATTATACCTTCAAAGTCCCTCCAAATTGCCCGCGCCGACTCAATTAGCGAAACAACATGTCACTGCACCCCTGCGTCAGTCTGTCTCGTTCACTGATAACCCCGCTGCTCCATGTGCTTGCTTTGGGTGACCACAGCATCAGTGTCAACAAATACAACCATCAATGGCTCCACATCAGCTGGAATCTACCCACGTTTTTTTTGTTTTTTGTTTTTTTCCGAAATGAGAAGAGGATGATAGTTGTTTTGTTTGTCGTTTTTTTTAATTTGTTCATTTTTATAGGTTGTGTGTCTGTGTGTGTGCGCGTGTGTGCGTGTGTGTGTGTCCGCGTGTGTGACTAAGACACGGAGAGTCAGTCAGTCTGGAGCGGCGCGGCGGCCGACGGTGGGCGCATGGCATTTGGTCCGCCGCGTTTCTCCGAACGTGAGTCAGCTCGGGAAGGGGAGCGGCGACAGGGCGCGAAATGCGTCAGAAACGTTGTCCGCGAGAGTGTGTGTGTGTGTGCGTGTGTGTGTGTTTGTGTTGGGGAAGACAGAGGGGGAAAAAAAGGATAAAGGGAGGCGAAGCGTGTTGATCTGGGTTTTTTTTCCCCCAAGCGTGTGTGTCTATGACGCTATCAGTATAGGAATCTTCTGGCCAAACAAAGCCAGGCACCAGCACGGCGGACATGTTCACCTCTGCCGGCGCCACCCCACCTTTCTCCCCCTTGGTTGAGGACATTGCCCTTGTCTGTCCCTGTTTCATCATGGGGCCTCTGTTCCTGTCCATTTCCCACCCCCGCCCCCTCCTATCTTTTACGCTTAGCTCCCCACGAGCTCGGCGCGGAGCCGCGAGACATGAGAACCCGGCGTCTGTCACCAGCTGGCTCCAGCGCCGCCGACAGAACCGTGCCCTCGAAAGCGGGCCGGGGGAAGGAGCGGCGTTAGCGGCTTGTAAATAAACATGAGGCCACATCGCAGCCGCGCGAGCCCACGCGCGCCGCATCCGGCTGGCTTTTTTGGACACAGGCAGTGGCACCTGTCGGCCTGAGGG
Organism: Dactylopterus volitans; assembly: GCA_901007715.1. Lineage (NCBI taxonomy): Eukaryota > Metazoa > Chordata > Actinopteri > Syngnathiformes > Dactylopteridae > Dactylopterus > Dactylopterus volitans. The sequence continues at coordinate 3,203 of CAAKHG010031562.1, read as the reverse complement.
GGGCAGTGTGCAGCTCGGGGTCCCGGGGTCACACGCTGGGAAGGAGGAGGGGGGGAATTCCCCAGTTTGAGGGAAAATGAGAGGCATGTTGCCATCCAGTCGATCCTGGAATTTCCAGAATATTAGTGAGCATTGTCGGTCTTGATTTTAGAGGAGAATGTGCCAAAATCCAGGAAACCGATCTTTCATTTAAAAAAAAAAATTGCCTGTTTTCAAGGTGTTCTAGTAAAGGGGAAAAGAAGCAAATTATCAGATGAAAATTATCAGTTCTAGACTCAGAAATGCTCTCTATGGTTTGAAAAGGCCTTTTGTGGATCTACATACACATGCAAGACCTCAGAAAGACATTTATACACGCACAGTTTCCGTTTCTTCCCTTTGTTTTTAGCTTTGCTCTGAAACCTCACATTTTCGGACATTTACACTATTTAAAGAGAAACGGTGGCAGACGGCATAAATTGCCTTCGCAGCGTCATCCTGCCTCATGAGCAGCTGCGACGCTGGATGAGTAGAGCTGGGTTTTGTTATTTTTTTTGGGTAGTTCTAATAAAGAGCGAACCTATAAATCGGAGTTGACTCCATACAGCAGTAGTCACCATTGCACAATAATAGCACAGCAAGGGTCTTTGTTACATTTCCTCTATTTTTTTTATATATATAGATATTTGTGAAGGATGATGAAGCAAGCGCGGGGATACAGTAGAATGGCTTCTGAGATTCACTTCCTGTTTTATTTCATTTATTGATTAGAAAGAAAAAAAACCTTGAAAATGGCATGAACAGAACGAAGGTTGTTCGGAAAAAATAAATAAATAAATAAATAAATAAATCTGACCTCGGTCCTTTAGCCGCTGTGATATGTGACAGACAAACAGAGCAACAGAGAAAACACTCCGAAAAGGATGTGAAAGATTGTAAATGACAAATATTTGACAACTGTTTTGTCTCGCAAAATCTTTTTTTTTACTGAGAGTCCTTATTTTGTTATTTATACATCAAAGTGCAGGGACTAGCCTGAGCGCAGAGGCAGATGCGCGGTCTCCTGTTGTCCACATGTATCGACCACATGAAAAAATCTTGCTACTTATGGTTGTTTATGCTTTTTTTTCTCCTTACTGATTAGTGTTGATGATCATGAAGAATCAGTGGCCATGGTTCTTCAAGTTCTTTTTTTTTTCCACCATTTGATTTTAGATACTCTAGTTTTACCGCCTGAGAAGTCAAACATACTTTAGACTTATCATTGGGTAAGTCTGGCATTTCTATACATTGTCAGAGTCCCTAAAACAAAAAAAAACAACAAAAAAAATGTGCATACATAATCCGAGACTGGAGTCAAACACACATTTCATCATGTGCAAACAGGAATCTTCCTGCCTGTTTAATCAGCGCTCGAGATACTGCAGAGCCTGAGACCGTTAACTGGAGCTGCTAAAAAAAAAAAAAAATAAATAAAGAAAGAAAAGCATTTTGGAACATCCTATCAAGCATTTCTTGACAGCGGCAGAATGCATAACTTTGCGCTGACGCCGCCATCGCGAGCGAAGGAGGCGCCGTGTCATGTAGGCCCAAGGAAAGATGAGAGCGCCGGTGTGGTACACAGGTACGGGAAGCGTTGCATGTCAGGCGGAATGAGAATCTTTCTGTCAGCCGTTTTCCCCCCAAATAACAACCTCTGAGAGAGCGGGAACGCGCGGCGGGCTGAGGCGGGAGATAATGCAAGCGCGCCTCCTGACAGGCCGGCGCCGCGGCTCAAAGGTAAGACGGGCCCCGGGAGTTCAGGGAAAAATCAGCCGGCTGTGCGCTTAAGTACACGGCGCTCGAACACACGCGCATACACACACACACACACACACACGGAGAAAGCGATCGTCAAGAAGGGTTTTTGCTGCGGGTGGATTTGTTCGACCCTCCAGCCGAATTGACGTTAACCAAAAAAAAACAACAACAAAAAAAAAACTGTTCCACATCCTTTGAATATAACTTCAGCTGCTGTAAAAGAGACCCGAGCTCGAGAGTAATCAACGGATGAATCATAAGCCAAGTCATCGTCACTGGCAGCGCTCTGGGAAGCTCTGCGCCTTATTTGCTGGAGATTAAACACAGGTCAACTGTGCACGGTTCTCCCCCCCCAGGGGGAGCCGTGACTGGGTGAAAGAGGCGGACAGACAGACAGACAGACAGACAGACAGACAGACAGAGAGAAGAGACAGACAGACGGGCAGACAGAGGATATTTGTCCCAATCGGAGAGGAACATGGGATCAGAGATCAGCCACTTCAAACAGAGAGAGGGACACACGGACGCCGCGCGGCGCCGGCGAGCCGCATGTTGGCGCCCGGGGAACATCAGAAGGGGCTGCGAGACAAAACTGAGGTAAATGTAACACGTCGCCCTGTCAGCTGGATGGAAAAATGCTGATGAACAACAAGTCAGAGTTAAAAGCGGCCTTAATGTCGCAACGGGAGCTGACCCCCCCCCCCGCCTCCCCCTCAGGAAGCGGCGGTTAAACGGCGATGAGCTCACCGAGGGCTCCGATGTGCTTTCTTTTTCTTTTTTTCTTTTTTTTTCTTTTTTTTTTTATATCCACCATTGATGTTGCTCGCCCACGACGCTCTAACTATTCACTGGTTTCCATTTTACCGGCAGCCTGATCAATTGATTTTATGATCTAGGGAGCACACGGGGCGAGTGCATATTTCCCCAAGGACACACAATCCTCTAGGTTTATGTTAGCGGCAGACAGTCCACACACACACACACACACACACACACACACATACACAAAAACACACACACAGACGCCTGATTCAGCATTAAACCGCATAGTGATATACAGAAGGTGACCAGGCGGAGCTGCCCGTGTCTGGCAGAGAAACCCCCCCCCCAAAAAAACCTGGGAGCTTCTCAGCTTTGTCCAAGAATAAACATATATATATATTTCACATTTTGAATTGAACTACCGCGGATGTGCGGTCGCCTCACGTAAGCAACGGACATTAACTGTTCCGTCAGCATCACGAGACGAATGTCGGGCGCGTGCGGTGGCGGGGACGATGACGGCGCCAGCGTCCGGGAGCCCGCTTTTTGCGGCATGGCTGCGTGACAGCGGGCCCCGTGGTTAACTTTTAATACTTTCCAGGACCCCTACAATACCACTGTGAATAAAATTTCAAGACCAAACATGCCATGGAAATGTATAC
>CAAKHG010031559.1:0-12389 GCA_901007715.1 Dactylopterus volitans | reverse complement strand
TCATCCCACAATTCAAAGACTTATATACACAATAGTTTCAGACATGTTATAATTGTACGACATAACAGTCTCTTTTGGTGAAAATATAGTTAAAATATCTGATAGGTATCTTTTTTTTGTTGTTTTTTTTGTTTTTTTTTTAGAGGTGATCTCTTTATTGAAAAAAGTACCTGAGCCAAAACTCTGACCAGGGTGGGGAGGGGAGGGGGGTATGTGTGTGGGGGAGGGCACAAAAGCCACGCCTCTAACTCTCCTCGCCGCCGCTCGCTACCATCATGGAGGTCGAAGATTGAAATTAAATAACACAACAGAAGAAGAAAAAAAAAAAGAATCAAAAAGGTATCAAAATCAAAAACACACTGACCCATCTGAACCACCTCTTTCTCAAAGAATCGGCTGGTTGAAAAACAGTACAAAAACAATTCAAGACATTTTAAAAAATCAGACTTTTTGAAGCAGGAATTAAAGCGTGGAACTTAAAAAAAAAACAACTAAGTATCGTCAAAATGGAGACGAGCCCGTGCGACAGCGCGCTCTAGCAGACATTCTTTAAAATGGAAGCGAGGCCGCCGTGCGTGATGGAGGCCGGCCCGGCCAACGGAACCGGAGCTGGGCCCGGTCCTGCGAGCAGGCGCAGCCGCAGCCGCGGCCGCAGCCGCAGCCGCAGGCGCGCGCCCGGGTCTTCGGACGCACGCCTGTCTCATTCCCGACTGCACCGGCGTTCCGTGCGGCAGCAGGAAGACCTGCCGCCAGGTCTGAAGCTGGAAGATCCCTCCTGATGAAATGACTGCTAACGAGTGGAGGACTGCCCGCAGAGCTGCAGGTCTGGAGCAGTGGACTAAGAGCGCCCTTTAAACTAGATACTTTCACAGTGCATCATCAAAGGTCGTATTTCAAACAAACACACAAACCCATGGAACGCTTTTTCTTGGGGGGGTCATGGTGGTCAGATTCCTTCCAGACGGTGATCAGATTTGGATTTGCAGGCCCGAGCATGCATCCATCAGTTATTATTGCACAACACAAGGACCTTAAAATGCACCCGCACACAAACAAAAAAGTAACAGTAATAATCTTAAAACAGGAAATATAAATGATGTCACCACAGATCCACCTTGCTCGCTGCGTCACCACCTTTCCTCCACCGAGGATCCGTCCCGGGTGCATCTAAGCGCTCCGCTTCTCTACGTTACAGCCGACTATTACATGCGTCCGACTGCTCGGAGGGGAAATGCAGTCGAGAGCCTCCAGCGCATGGTGTCCATTGTTCCAGTCAAAGGTCAGAGTTCAAAGACTGAATGATTAAAAAGTGCTTTACGTAGGTCAGTAGGACTTCTTTCTTCTACGATCATTACAAAGTTTATACATTAGCATGTATCGTCTGTGGAGGAAACAACAACCACAAGGTTATTGGGCGGCGTGGCCCGACGTGTGCGTGCGTCTGTGCTCTGACACTCATAGGCGTGATGACAACACTCACCGTGATACCACCATTTTGTCTTCTTTGGATTTTTGTTACACGTTCTTACATAAAAGGAGTTATCAGGCGGTCGTCTCTGCGGGGAGAGAAGCGTGAAGGTTAAACGCTGGCAGGAGAACGCTGGAGAACATGCGCGAGTCGCTCGGCTGCAGGGTTCCTACCTTTTCTTTGCAGCTGGACAACATGCTAATAATGCTAAGACAAACTGATTGCACTGAGAGGGCTGGCGACCAATCCTCTGTCAGTATAGATAGACAGATGTGACCGTTGCTATACACATGAGGGTGGACAGGTATATTCTCTCCGGTGAACATTACCTGCAACAGTCAGACAGAGAAATCACAGGTTACGACATTCAGTTCATTCAGCTGGATTCCGTATTCATCACTTATAAAGCGTTCAGACTGGTTACTCACAGCCAGAGAAACATTTAGCTGTCTGATATGCTTCCTACGCCAACATTAGCCTCTACATGTAGGTTTTTAAATGCCGGCAACCGGCAGGCCAGTGAGACGCTGGCCAGCGGTGCCTTTTCATGTTTTGTTCAGTGTCTCTTTCAAACAGAACCAAGGCAGCAAAGAGTTGCAGAAGCTACCCACAGAGGCTAATGCTAAGCTACCTAAGTTACCAACGGAGGCTGATTCTAAGCTACCTAAGTTACCAACGGAGGCTGATGCTAAGCTACCTAAGTTACCAACGGAGGCTGATGCTAAGCTACCTAAGTTACCAACGGAGGCTGATGCTAAGCTACCTAAGTTACCAACGGAGGTTGATGCTAAGCTTGCAAGTTTCCCATGGAGACTAATGCGAAGCTACCTAAGCTACCCATAGAGACTAATGTTAAAGCTACCCAAGTTACCCACCAAGGCTAATGCTAGGCTTCCAAGCTTAGCCTAAGTTACATCAGAATCAGAAACACTTTATTAATTCCGGAGGAACTTGTTTACCGTGTTTTACCCAAGGAGACTAATGCTAAGCTACCCCAGTTACCCACACAGGCTAAGCTACCGAAGTTACTCACAGAGGCATAGGCTAAGCTACCGGTGCCCTGCTAGCTTGTCCGTATAGGTGTCATGTTACACCCGGCTGATCAGAGGCGATCCAGTAAATGCCCGCGACCACTGCCGAGTCATGTGAGCCAGGAGTGAATGCCGATTGTAACCTTTCACACCGAAGACAAAGCCGGGTGTTTGCGGGTGCTGGTGGGCTTTAGGCCGCATTCAAAGGACCTTGAGTCGCACATGGAATCATCTTCTTTCATCTGTCAAAATCGTTCAAAGCCACCGTGGAGAACAGGAACTCGCAGATGAAGCTACTGACAACATTTCGAGGCTAAAAAAAATAATGAAGGATGTTCTAGTTCTAAAAGCCGCCGCCTCTGTAACCTCTGCCATATTTCTCACTGTATCAGGGGGGTTCTGGTGGTCAGAGACACAAAAGGGGAAAGTTGTTATATGGAAACTTTCATTAACAGCAGAAAATAATGAGACTCTCCATGTAAGCGGAGGCTTAGCCATCAGAAGGGAAATGAGGCTGTGGGATTAGGAGGGAGGGGCGGAGATGGGGTGAGCGAGGGTGAGAACGGGTGAGTGAGGGCGAATGGACGAGGGGGCGGGAGGGTACCGAGAGAGGAGACATGTTTTGTTGAAGAAAAATGGAGAAATGTTCTAAAGAACAGGATTTGGGGGATACAGATGAGAGAGAGAGAGAGAGAGACAGAGCGAGAGAGAGAGAAAGAGCGAGAGCGAGAGCGAGAGAGAGAGAGAGAGAGAGAGAGGAGTGTTAACAGGAGTTGAGCACGACAGTGCAGCCACACCAGCATCATCAACACCACCTCAGAGCTCCATGAAGGTGGAATATTTAACACGGGACCGCACGAGAATAAATGCAGGAGTTCCTTGCTCCAGCTCAGCTGAGAGCAAACAGGTTCATGCTGGAAAAATACTTGTATTTCCTCAAATTAATGTTACATCTATTTGTGTTTCCTGACTGGCATGCGTTTTGTCCGTTGTCTTTCACTGCAAAGTCTCGGCTGTTTCCCACATTGTGAGTTACAGGCAAAAGCAGCAGCGCTGCGGCATCAAGTGGATGCGGCACAACTTCATGCTGAGCTAATCTCCTGTAAAAATTTGTGCAGTCAGCAACATTAAGAACAACATTCAGAAATGAACTCGCAATAAAATGGCGATTAAACAGAAACCTGAGCACAAAGGATGAAAAAAAAAAAAAACTGAAACCACTCATAACGCGGTGGAACAAGCATCCCTGTCCGCTATGATTTCCTCCACCGGCCAATCACGATGCAGTTTACATCCACATCTGTTCATTATTGTGAAGACTTGAATGAATCATATTCAAGGCATTTAGAGTGCAAATATCATCATTTCATCCACTTGGATACGTCTAAAATGTCATATCAGGGCATGATTTTTGCCTAAAAATGTGCTTTGTGATGTCACAATGAGCTTGACCTTTGACCGGTTAACCAGTTGAACCTTGAGGATGAGCCGACACTCTCAGCCTGGAACGCTGTCATTCCTGAGGGTGATACAGGTCACGCTAAAGATGACTTTTCATATTTTTGTGACATGTCATTATTAGCAGATGATACGGAACCATGACCAAAAAATGTGCTTCGTGAGGTCACACTGACCTTTGACCTCTGACCACCAAAGTCTAATCAGTTCATCCTGGAGGCGCCGTTTGTTCCAAAGCCTGCGGCGCATCGACGGAGCCGTGTGAACATTTCTACAAACTCAGGTGCTCAGATTCACACATGGCTCTTTACTTTGATGGTAAATCTGCAGCTTTTCTTGTGACAATTTGACAAAAAAAAACTGGGACTACTACAAATCATAACTGGAGACTGCCAGTAGAATGGTCCTCCAAAATGCAGCACGCGCAGTAAAACGCTGAGCTAGGTCCAATAGACCGTTAGAACCGGCTGCCCTGACGCCAGCAGCAGCGCCGTCATCGCTCGCGTTTCCTCTGAGGCCCTGAGAAGAGTCGCCGTGTGCAGCCTGGCCTTTCTTTCTGAGAAGATAGTGGCTCCGCTTACATAACTTTCTCCATCACAGCACAACCCTCTGCTTTTCGGCAATTAGTGGAATCAGATAATCAGCAGCACCGGCCGGGATTCATCCCACGAAACGCCCGCAGAGCCCACGCGTCTCACGCCGCAGCCTCGGCACAGGTTCTCGGGTGTGTTTGGGGAGGAACGTCAGGCCTCCAGACCTGCGGCACATGACTCATCCCTGGAAACCACCTGCTTTGGGTCCTTTTACTTCTTTGTGCAATTAATCACCGGGGATGGATGTCGCACATTTCCAAGAGGAAAGCCTGAACCAGACGTGAGGTCGGCTTGTTTGTCCACACACACACACGCACGCACGCACGCACGCACGCATCCACGCTGACGGTGTCTGCACCACTGACGCTTACCTGAGGTGAATCAAAAGGGTATCGACTACTAAACTTGAACAGCAGCTGAAACTTCTCTCCTTCGTACAGGGTGCCAGGAGCTCCCTCCATGTCTACAATCCACCTGAAAGACACCAAATGTTTGACACATTGACAAAAACCCAAGAAACGCGCGCCAGGAAGCTCCACACTGATTAGTTAAAGCAAATGTTGACCTGGCGGCAGATCAAGACTCAAAGAGTTCACGTGCTCAATGATTTGATTCCTGAGACAAAGATGAGTCAATTAGGGTTCCTGTGCAACCAGTTCTCCGGTGGATCCCTGAAGCATCCTGTAGTTAGAGAGCAACCGCAGCCACTTACGTTGTTCTTTCCGTTTTACTTAAAGTGACGTCTGTGTTGAACACCGTCAGGAAGCAGACTTCCTCCTGCCACCTCGCAGTATCAGGTTTGACACTTCCGTCAACAGCCGACCCGAGAACAGTTTAAGCTGCGACAGATGCTCAACGCCGCGCTCTGCGCCATGCGAGAGGGCTCTAGGGGACGTGTGCGGGTGACTTGCATGGGTCGCATCTCGTTACCATGAGGGAAGAAATCCCAGGTAAAGTGTCTGATCAAAAGCTTCGAGCCCAACTCATTTCAGTGACGTTCAATATCTGGCTGGGTTATGACAGAGGTCTCAGTAATGATGTGATACTCTATTGATCTTGTGGACAAAATCTATTTCTGCTTCCATAGCCTGGCTGTAAAACCGGTGCTGGCTGCGCTGGTGGAGATTCAGTGTCTCCTATTGGCTCAGATGATTGCAAACGCAAGAGGCTTGGTCCTGGGTCTTCGGGGTGAAGGACGGCCTACCTTCCGTGTTCCTCCTATTCCTGGAGCATCAGTGCTAAAAGTCCAGCAGCATCACATTAAGGCACACTGCCTGTGCCGAGCAGAAATCTCCAAGGAGAGGAGGAAGGAACGCTGATGGCAGCATCACAATCTCTGACCTAATTTCTTCCGGGCGAGTAGGACTGCTAGGACACCGAGGAGATGTCCAGATGAGCTGGGTGGGTGAACAACCTTGTGGGTCTTTCAAGCCTGGCCTGGGGCACATGATCATTTAGGCCTCCATATGGAGGTCGGTCCTGTTAAAAGCTTCGCCCTTCAAAAGTCTGATGGTGAAGAGAATCTGAAAGCAGCTCCTTTATTATTGTCATCACTATCATCGCTGTGCACTACGCCTGAGCTACAGCTGATAGATGCAACACACAGGGAACACAACGCAAGGCTCCAGGTCACCAAAGCCTGGCGATGATGGCGTACAAGCCATGAAAAATGACACCCAGACATTCAGTACAAGAAAAGGGACAATCGAACATGAGTGGGATTCTTGGGTGCTTCAGCGTGGCACCTGCAGTGACGGAGTCAGCTGAGTAAGGTCATCTGATGAGAAGCTCAGACAGTCATAGTGTACTATAAACAAAAGCTACAACGCTGACAACAAATGGGCACCTTATCACACACACACACACACACACACACACACACACACACACTCCCATGTTTGTTCCCAACAAAGAACATGATTAGCTTAAGTTTCCAGCAGCACACTAGCCGTACCGCGCTGCAATGGGCCACGCTTGATAAAAAGGCGCCCGTCGCCGTGGCGATAATGTCAATCACTGCGACACAGACCCGGCCGGGCTCCAAAGGCCGTCTGTCATCAGTGCCGAGACAAAAGCCAACACCCATAAATACCAACTCCAACCTGGGATGCTCCGCCATCACAGAATCCAGCTCGACTGGTTGGGAGGCTTTAAAACGCAAAACATGATCTCGATCCGGCCAGACACTCGTCAGACGTCACTGCCACGAGGCCCTCTTAACCTTTAACAGGCTAATCAGTCCGCCTGGGGACACCGGGATGCTCCCAGACCACGACGCTCACCTCCAAAGCCCCTGTTGTAAAACTGATTCCATAAGGCTAAAGCAACAACATCATAAAAAATTGTCGTGCCTTGCATCTTTTTTGGGTTTTTTTGTTTTTCTCACAGCATCACATTTCAGTTCCTCCTTCCTGCTAATTAAACATTATTTGACTCAGACGCATCCAACGGCAAAAAGCCCGGCTGGTTCCCCTGTCCTCGTCCAATTCCTGTACGCCAACCACTCAAAATCCCATAAGGATGAGTAGTGACACCGCATAGAGCCGCTACATGAGGGGGGCCAGAGCTGTCGGTCACCAAAATTACCCACAATGCCTCCTGGTGTTAGAACTCCCAAGTCTTGATGCCCCCTGTTACAGTGGTGCCTTCTTTTCATTAATCGAGCAGCCCACCACCCTCATGGTGGCCCAGCACTGGTGGCATACTTGGGCTAAATGACCACTTGAACTTTTCATGATAATGTACATGACACTATTCATGCGGGAGGGAGCAAGGGGGGGTCCAATAAAATAAAATAAAATGCAAAATACTCACTGTGTTATTGTGTTTTGTACACTTTTCTCATTGAGCGTCATTCCAGGGGGTGGATCATTCTGCAGGGCTAATAATTCCTTTTGTAGCCTTTTCTGTGGAGAGAGGTTTATTTGTGACAGTGAAAAAGGTTGAACTGTTGCGCTCAAAGACGGTGACAGAAAAGAAAAAAACAACAGAAGTCGGCCTGCAAACAACCGACAACGGCCGAGGCGCCGCTGCGCTTCCAGGCGAAGTCACACAGCTGCGGATGGAAAGTAAGTCGACCACTCCGCCCTGAAAAGGAGGACTCGCGTCCTCCCTCGGGCCCGAACGCCGAACCACGTATGCGGGAAAGAATCGGTTTGATTAGACGATAAACAGTTGACACCGGTGACTTAAGGTTGATTAAATAACACCGGCTGGCTGGATTTCAGCTAAATGAGGCGAATCTCGCTCGACGCCGAAAAAACAGAGACGGCGTCCAGGCGATGCACCTGTTCAGCCCCGGAGGAGACGGACGCTGCCCCGCTAGCTAACGTCACCGTCGACCGAACAACAACCGGCACTACCGGACGAAAAAAAAAACCCAAACCAAACAAACCCACAAATAACATTTAGATGGGAACGTCGCGGCGTTTGAAACATCATCGGCGCGCTGCCGCAGAGCCCATCGCCGGTCAGTGACGTTTACAGCCCCGGGAAGCTGGCTGCCATCATGCTAGCCCGAACCCGGAGCTGCTGTTGACGGTGATGGGCTAGCTGTGTTGCTAGCAGGAGGCAGCCGCCGAGCCTTCGCGGTGTCGGGGGGCAAAAGTCACCGCTGTCACCCCCATGTCAACACCACGTCGACCGCGGCCGCGTACGTCGAGTCGGGGGCCGGTAAAATGGCGCCTGAGACGGAGCCCGGAGCTCAGGTGCGATGTAAACTTGCGTACGTTGTCAATTGTGTTCTTACCTGCATCGACGCCATGATGGAATCCCCCCCCTCCCTCCTGCACCAGCGCGGAGTGGATGAGCGTACGTCAGAGTGATGCTGCGCGTCAGGGGGTCACGTGACTGGCCTTGTTTTGACAAGAGGACAACATTCCGCCGACGCGCGGGGTCCCGGCGCGGGGGCCCTTACACCCGCAGGTCCCGCGGCGGCGCTCAGTGCGCGCACACAGACGCACGCATCAAAGCGCGGCCACGGCGCCATGACAGCCGCGGCGGCGGGCCGCGTTCGCCGCGGGTGACGTCACACAGGCGAGCCCCGCCGCCGGTTCTCTTCACGCGTTTGTCCTTGACGCTTTCCTGGCTCGGACCCCCCTTCACCCTTCAGTCAGCCCTTCCTAGCATCCGCCTCACCGCTTCCTCCACTCACACGTCTTCTACGTTTTACTAAAACCTCGTCTCGGAGCGTGACGCAGACGTTTCACTCACGAGCGGACGGCATTTGGATCGGATGCGCTGGACTTTCATCGTGAAAATAAAGGCCAAACACATCCACCGTCGTGCCTGAATTACTTTATGAATCAATGTGAACTCATCTTTAAAAACACTTACCTAAAATTAGAAAATCACACCCAGTCTTTGACTATGAAGAACCCATCAGCCATAACATTACGACCACTGCATGTTCACCAGAGTATAATACAACAGCCCTAAAATCAATTCTCCCTTCAGGAGTTTTATGTTGATGTTACAATGAGAGGTGTCCCGAAGACTGCAGTCCTCACACAGCGTCACAGACTACAGGCCCAATAACAATCATTCAAACATGGCAACACCTCTCTCACACACATTCAATCACAATTCAACATAAAACTCATCATAGGGGAATTTATCACAGCTCTTTTACATTACATTCTACGGTGAACATGCAGTGGTCATTCTATGGCTGACGGGTGTGTAAACTAAATCCGCTAGTCGCATCCTCTCTGGAACCTGTGACATTTACTTACCAGCCCAAACACTTGGCGTTGGTGGCGGAAGCGTTCCGTCACCATGAACGCCACCATCCGTAATATCGCCGCCACATTTTAAAAGCGTCATGTTAAATTATGTGATCATTCTCTCAAAATCCGGATTTAATCACAATTGGAATTCCGCTTAGAAGGACGCGCACTAATCTGATCATATGTCAGAACAAACATCCAAGATGCAGCATCTTGTCAGTGTGCAGCTTCAGTACAGCATTCAAAGTCAGACATGCTCCTTCCAGACACGTCTTTATTAAGATGGAGAGGAACGAGGTCTCTGGGGGGGCAGGAGACACGTTTGTCACATTCTGGGGAGGCGATGCAGCCTCCCACATTCGTACATTATATTAAAATGAAAGCCTTTAATATTCAAACGCATGACAGAAATACAGGTGCAAAGAAAAGCTTTAGGTGACATACACATTTTTTATTAATACGGTGTGTATCGCAAAAAAAAAGTTAAATAGTCAAAAACATCTAAAAGTTTTGTGTTGTTGTTTTTTTGTTTTTTAAGCGGCTACATTACGTGTGTAACTTTAGCAATCCAAAAAGTTGGCGGCCATGAGCAGTTCCAGCGCGATCTCGGGAGCGATGGGGAATTCCGGGATTTCTGTGGAGCTGTTGGTGTAGCGGACCTTGTAGGTGAAGTACATGCAGACCTTGGACAGGACGTGAGATGGAATCTCCCTGAAGTTCACCTCGTTGGTTTCATTCTCAGCAAACTGGCCTGCACGGAGGGTTGAGGAGGACCACAGCCATTAAAAACCTCGTCGTCACACCGTGGATGAATTACACACTCATTTCCTTCTGTGCTGAGCGGCACATGAGCGGCGCGTGAGCGACATCGTCCTGCGAGAGCATCGACTCATATGCTTCACTGGCGAGTAACAAGAGGAAGAGGAATTAGCTTGAATGGAATTATGATCTTCGCATATAATGATCAATCTTCACCCCAACTGAGGCCCAAACAAGTGAGCAAAGTATCTCTCGTGTGACACACACACACACACACACACACACACACACACACACACACACACACACACACACACACACACACACACACACTTCTCCACAGCAGAGTCATGATCTAGTTAAGGAGCCGGGCAGAGGAACAGAGGGGGATTTTATAACCGAAACACATGACGTCACCGTGTTCTGCATCAGACCTTGACAGCGTCCTCTCGATACGTGGTAACGTCTCCAAACACAGACGCCTCAGTGCCTTCAATCTCAGCTGAGTCGCCGTGACAACGTGAAGCGGCACCGGCGCCCTTCACCTGCTGCGTCTGCGCCACCACCAGCTGACGTTTTAATCAGGCTGAAGCCTTCACATTCAAACGGTGACGGCGCCAAGACGCCTCTGCACTTGTCCTGTTAACTTGTTTCATTCCAACTATGAACATTAGGCAAACAAAGGGGGGGTTGGACCTCGCCGGGGAGGGGCACTGCTGTCAGCAATGACCCAAAAGAACCATCCGTCATGTTCCTGTAGCAGGGCTGCTGGTCTTTGTCTCATCTTCCCACTTCACATGTGCATGCTGCGCGGCGTTGGCGAGGGGGATGGGGTCAGACATTTAATATCTTTGATAGTGTTGCATTTTGCGGTATTAATACTGCGCGTGTTCATGTCGAGATAAAGATATCAGGATCAGAATACTTTGTTGATCCCCAGGCGGAGATTCCGCTCATCTCAGATGCCCCATGCAAGAGTGCAAGTAAGAGAGGTATTAAAACTAATAAAAATAGTCTTGTATATGAATCAACAATATAAAAGGGGCAGGGTTTAGAACATTGCGTTTATCTTAAATTTACGCAGCCTAAAGCAAAGTACTCATGGCAGCTAAAACCTCTCAATCATCCAGTCAACAATGAGGCATATTGATGAATAATCAGTGACACCAAATCAAACATGGCTGCTTCATCAGAGGGTCACTTGATTTGGAACAATATATTTGGCTAAGCATTATTTTCTTATTTTGGTTATAGATATCTTCAAGCTAAAATGGGGTGAGGGTCTCCATGGCTCACCTGGCCCGCTCAGCATGGCTTTGATTGTCCCGGATGTCAAGGCGTGTTCTCTTTTCACGATGAACTCGTGGCCATCTGACGAAATCAGCTTCACATACATGGCATCTGGCCCTTCGCAGCCACCGTAGGTTCTCTCTTCACCGTCTGCCAAGTAACACACACCAGCGGCTTCAGACGGGCGTCAACTAAATGTTTAGGTACAATTCCCACATTTGTCAAACTTGTATAATAGAATAAGGAAGAAAAACCTCATGAACGAACAAAAGATCCCTCAAACATCATAAACTCAACTCACAGTTATGACTGAGAACAGTAACACATTTTACCAGGTAATCACACACACTCTAATAGATTAGTCCTAAATGTGCCAACTCACAAACACCCTTAATATTTGAGCGGGAGAAATATTTTATGAATATCTGGGAAGGTTGAAGGTAATGCCCTCAACAGCCATAACATTGTGACCACTGCATGATCACCACAGAATGTAAGGCAACATAAACAATCATTCAAACATGTCAACACCTCTCTCACACACATTCAATCACAATCCAACATAAAACTCCTCCTGAAGGGAGAGCTGATTGCAGGGCTGTTGTATTATACTCTATGGTGGACACGCAGGTGGTCGTAATCTTATGGCTGGTGGGTGAATACTCCGTTCATAACTTACCCATGATGCTTCCGGATTTCTGTTCCTGGTGGGGAGAACCGACACACAACAAACAGAACAGAATCATTCAAACAGGTCACAAAAGGCCACAAACACGCGTCTGATCGGCACACGCGGATTAAACAGCGCGGCGCTGAGCGGCGGGAAGCGCGTCCGCGTCCGAGTGTCCGTCAGCCGCGGGGCCTCCTCACCGGACCCCGCGACCGCCGCTCACCCCGGCGGCTAAACGCTTAGATCACAGCGGCTAGACGTTAGCGGGCGATACTGACGTTCAGGGAAGCCCGAGTGTGTGTGTGTGTGTGTGTGTGTGTGTGTGTGTGTGTGTGTGTGTGTGTGTGTGTGTGTGTGTGTGTGTGCATGTTAGTCTTAGACAGACTTTATTGT
>CAAKHG010031557.1:0-13579 GCA_901007715.1 Dactylopterus volitans | reverse complement strand
CCCCTCCTGGCTTGCGAGAGTCGCCTGTCTGCCCGCATTCATCCAAACATCAGCAAAGACGGACAGGACGCTTACTCTGTGGCGATAGGGCCTGAGTGTGTGTGCGTGTGTTTATGTGTGTGTGTGTGTGGGGGGGTGTGTGCCTTCAGTGTTTTCTCCGCTGTGCGTGTGCGAGATGCGTGGCTAAACAGAAGGAGGACCTGTTCAAGTCAGCAAAACCGAGCCAGCTGCTGCGTATGTGTCGAGCAGCCCGGCACGTGAGTGTGTGTGCGTGCGTGCGCGCGTGCGTTCGTGTGTGTGAGCGAGTGAGTGAGTGAGTGAGTGAGGGGCGAGTGTTGACCAGGCTATGAGCGCGTCTCAGAGGGAGAGCTGCCGGATTCTGAGCTGAGCTGAAGGAGCAGATTTCGGGAGGATCTGAAAGCGGGGCAGCCATGGGGCTCGGACAGTCCAGCAAGGCTCCGGTCACTGACGACACCGATGAGGGTGAGTATCAGTGACGCTTTTAAGTCCTGCAGAAATCTTACTGCACTTTTTTTTTTTCTTTCATTATTTTTCTTCTACTTTTCTGGCTCAAAGACCACTGTTGCGCCATTCTTGTGACCTGACCTGATGAAATTAAGAGCACTTACAGTAAGTGGCTGGATGGATATAGTGATGACAAGGTCTGCCGCTGGAAAAGTCCAGTTTTCCTTTAAATATGTCCATTGCTCTGCTGATTTGTGTGCACACCATTGTTAAAGGTCATAAAATGAAATAAACAGCTGTTCTCCGAAACCCTAAAGAGGATTCTGATACTCTTCTTCCAATTTTGACTTTGTCGGCAAAGTCTTGTAAATGGTTTTGAAAAGGAGCTTGAATTTTGGCAGGATATCTTCCTTTTTTTTCAGAGTAAATATCATTGCGGTTGTTTCTTTTCGACCTGTGCAGTTAATATAATGTGAATTTTTTTTGATCACAGTAGGACTCTGAAATGAATTGTGCTGGCAGCACCCAGAGGGCTTCAAACAAGCCAGTCCTGTTTGAGTGAGTCATTTAGAAGTGAAGAGGTTTTCCCGGGCGTTTCCTCACTGGAGATCGGAAGTAATTTTTCTGTAATTGTTGATGATATGTCTCACTTCATAAAGTTGCAAACTCAGTTGCAAATACCCCTTTTACTGTAAATTCAACAGGTTAGGAATATATTGCAAAAAAACAAAAAAAAACAAATTGTGTGACAAAATTCCTCCAATGAAACCATGTCCGCGGCTCTCTGCCTTTCATCGGAAGCAACCTCTGTCTAAGAGGAAATCATTCTCAGTGGTTAATCCTGCTGCTTAGTCATCATGATGTGCCGTTCTGGAAATGTCAGTCAGACGATGGTTACTCTGACCTCTGGAGTTAATGCAACAGCGCTCCCTCTCAGACTCCGCCCCCCTCCCCTTAATGAAAACAGACACATCGTCATGAATTAGAAGAAGCTGCACTTACACTAAATGAGCTCGTCGAGCTAATCCCTCGGCCCGATGATACCAGTGTCAGGCACCATTCGTTCTCCTTTTGAGATTAGAGTAACCGGCCGGGTGTTTTCCCCCCCGTTCCTCCCTCACTGGTTTGCATGTGCTCCCAAGAGGCACAGGAATCCCAGTGCATGATGGGGCAGCGAGGAGGGAAGGGAATGGGGATTAGGAGAGGAGCTGTAGACATGAAAAGTGTAAAAAAAAAAACCAAACAAATGAAGTTGTCAAGAAAGAAGGAAAACACAAGTTGAGATTTGTTGGCCTGTTGACTTACTTTATAAATTGTGCGCGTGCAGCAACCGTAAGAAACCGCGCGCAAAGACATAACAGATGAACGATGAAGCCCAGCGAGCAACTCAAGCTATTTGTGAACTGTTACTTTTCATGTGGATTGTTGACATGGAAACAGTTCCTGCCAACCTTAGTGCGTCTCCTGATGTGCAGAGTTTCCGATATTAATCTTTTTTTTTTCTGAAGGATGCGCAGTTGCTGTGGGTTGAGCGTACATCACGCACACCCCTCCCTCAAGTGGGAATACAGATGCAGATTGAGTTTTCACTTTACTCTCCATCCTGAAAGGTCGCCTCTAGATAATATAGAGAAGCAGGGGTGACACTCATATTTCATTATTTCTTCGACCCAGCCTACCTATAACCCGACTGACACAGGATTTTTAAGACCCATGCCAGGTTCAATATTTGAGGACTGAAATTTTTGAAAATGATTTACTGTATAAGCCAATATACTCCCCCCGACCTCCATAAAAACAGATAACATAAACATAAAACAAAAGGATTTCTCTTAGAACTTTATTTGTGGTTAAGAAACGATTGTTCAATGCTAAGAAAACATAATGCAGTTTGGAAAATCTCATTTGTTGTCATAAATAGTTCATTGACCAAAGTAAGGACTAACAAATTTAGGTTTTGATAAATCAGTGTCAAATAGTGTAAATACACAAAGAAGTATTGAAAATCTGATCTGCGACAAACTACACAAGCACTGCTATTAATGACCATTTACACACGACTCTCGTTCAACACACTTTTACAAATACATACGGCTGTATGCGTTTTTTTTTCTGAAACACGGCTCTTATGGTAGTAACTTGAAAAATGCGGTATATTATGCACTTGAATTGGAGCTGTTGTTATCACAACTGCATTGTTTTGTGGGATTTTTATGAAAAGCATACTGTGGTATTTCTCTGTATTGACTTCGCATTCTATTCGTTTCAAATGGTGGAATTTAGCTTGCATGCAGCTATAGCAGATGCTCTTAATGCATGTATGACCGCATGACCGCGTGAAAGGAAGACCTCCAAATGTGGGATATCGCTCACGTTTGAAAACTATTTAAATATTTACCATGGCTTCATCCAGGCAGACTAAATTTAATGCTGTAGTTTAAACGGCTTTATGATAACCATTAGCTAGCTTTGTGGGTAAAATCATTTACTATGTTATACACATTTTTAAGTGCTGTTGCCAGAGAGAGAAATTTCAGTGGTGTCGTTTGTTTACTTGCCACATTATTTCATGAATACACCTATAATCCCAATGTAACACTAAAGATCATTTTAATATTTAATTGAAGGTCGCAGCTTTCACGTGGATTCTGACATGAATCAGGCTCATCTAAGATGGACTCATTTGTATCGCTCCTATATTAATGTCTGCTGTCACATCGGCATAAGCATTAATAAACAAGCCCGGAGTTTGAATGTTCTGTTTAGGAATTGGACATGAGAGAGTCAGGAGGACATATAATGCTAACTTTCTATTTCTGTTGTTGTCCATTTCAAACTGTAAAAAATTTTTAAGTGCTAAACCGATCATTTGCAGTTGACTTGGGACCCCGATATCGTCGCTCCATTTCCTGATTGTGAGATGGCAGCGCCTTTATTCAGGATATTTTGGCTTCATTTTTTTTTTTTTTTTTTACACTGAGAGGAAAGGCGCATCATCCGGGTTATATACAGTCTATGGCTCCTCTTTTACATGAAAGCTACATTTCACTGTGTGATGTTTTTCAAGTCTATAAATACATGGAGAACAGTTAACGAAACTAATTACTCTCATAAATTATTTGGACTAAGGCGACAATGCTAGTTTGTGATAAAAAAAAACAAACAAACAACAACAATTAAGTTTTGTCCATCCTGAAATCACAATTAACAAAGAGCAAATTTACGGAAGTGTTTACAGTTCACGCTGAAGCTATATTAGCTGAATCACAGAGAGCTAATGAAGGTGAACCCTGTCAGGACATGTTTATCTCCTCTGAGAACGAGGTTTGTACCAAATGTGTCCCTTACGTGCCGCCATGTGTAACCAGGAGACTCTGGTTAATGGACAGGCCTTGTTTACTGCTGATCCTGCTTTTTTTTTTTTTTTCACCTCGCGCTGGCACCTGGACCCAAGGGTTCTATTTCAGTTGTCAGAGCAACAGCATCAGGGCTGATGTTTGTCGGTTGGCCCTTAAGTGGCGCGCAGTCGTCTGCGTGCGAAGCAGAAGTTAGAGGACGGGAGACAGACGGGGAGCCGGGGAGCTAAATTTGAAAATGCAGAAGCCCCGAACAGCAAGAAAACAGTTACATTTCTTCTTCTTTAACCTAAAAGACAAACAGTGGTTCCTCACTGGCTGTGGTTCAATTAAGCCAATCCGACTGGGCTTTAAATATTGTTTTGTCTCTTGTTGGTCAGACAATTGAATGACTGGAGAAAGAGTTACTTAATTGAGGAACGCAAATACTATGATCATGCAAATCCAACGTTACACTTTTTTAAGATAATGGATTTGCTCGATTGAATCAGTATGAATACACGTCACTAGGAATGGCTGCATGGTGAGTTGACCTTCATTGACGTTTAAAACTGAAAATTGTCCTCTTACTATATGTGTAATGTAGTTTAAACACATAATCTCCATGACGGAGTGTTGACGAGCTGGCTTGTGAGACTCAAAACTGATCGCTTCATTCCAGACTGGTTAGCATGTGTCCGTCAAATTCAAACTGACTCGCCGATGAGCTCCTCAGACGGACGATTTCCTCACTTTGTTTAAGGCTGTCAATTCTCCTCGTACGCGGATTGCATTCATTACATGCTCCGTTACTCATCTGTCCATCATTTAATATAGCGCATTAAACCATCCCAAGATCCGCTTGTTGAATGTGAAGGTCTCCCATTCGCTGCCGCATCCGCAGACCCCTCCCCTCTCGCTCTCATCCGTGACCACAGCTGTCTCTCTGAAAAACCCATCAGAGAACAATCTCCAAGTAGCTCAGCAGGAAAATTACCATGTTTATCTGCGGTGTGTCGCGCGCGTATGCTCATTTTATGCAGCGAGATGTATGCGAGCTGCATGGGCGTCCGTAAGCGACTGTGCATCGGGAAGCGGGCGTCATATGGTGCCTATCAAAGGAAGTTGTGTAAACACTCCAACACAGACTATTCGAGGGGAGGAAGTGCCAGTGATACGTGACTAACGGAGCATAACATTAACTGTCAGATCCAATAAATCCAGACTGCACGAGCGCGCGTGTGTGTGCGCGCGCGCGTGTTTGCTTGCTCTCCGCTGTTGTGAGATCACAAGCGCCACCGCGCATGCCTATTTTTGACAAAAGTTGTGAATATACAGTGTATGTGTGCATCTGCGCGAGTGTGCCACGAGTGCATAGAGTGGGCAGCAGCTGTTCCGTCCTCAGGGAAACGGGCGAGAGGGAAAAACCGTCTGTCCTGGTTGTCATGGCAGCCAGGAACAAACAGCCCCATCCGGTTCCAATTGGTGGTGAATGCTGCTGGTAAATGGATGAAAGTGAGAGGGCTTGTTGTGGTTGGTGTGCGCGCGTGTGTGTGTGTGTGCGTGCTTGTTTGTGCAAGAGACAGTACAGTGCGTCTTGTGCTCGTTGGTAAGCCGTGCGATGGTGTTTGGGTGAAGGCCCATTTCAATTTTCTGCCGGTGACACTGTCAGTGACCTCTGGCTGCTCTGGAGACCTCCATCTGCCACAGCTTGACTGTCACATTGTTCCGCAGCGCCCAAAACAATCCTCACAGTAAAACTGTTGTAACCACGAATGACAGTTAGCCTTCCCCGCGTTCTCTTCCCACGGCCGTGACGCCACGGCGTCATGTGGCGCCAGTGCAGCCGATTTCTGCCGACATTTCCACAGGCGCCGTAATCCATAGCTTTGAAAACGTTTATTTAAATCCGCAACCATCGTGACAAAGTATGCTGGCGACTGTACGTCATTCAAATCTTAAAAATGTCGATGTTTTTTTTTCTTCTTTTTTTTTTTTTAAATTTGTGTTTCATAAAAGTGATCTGCATTTTTCTTCCCCGCAGTTAACTTTGACCACTTCCAGATTCTGAGGGCAATAGGAAAAGGAAGCTTTGGAAAGGTACGTCTTCTAAACTGTGTTCAATTTAAAGCAAAAACAGATGAGTCGCGTTGACCGCGACCGCTCAGAGGCCGCATGTATGTTTCGTTTTCATTTATCAATCCCAAGAAGGCAAAGGGGTTCGCGGTTTGTCAGCCCAGCATGATTCCTGTAACGTCCTTTACATTTAATTTCATTTTCTGTGTACATTCCTGTTTTATGTTCTAGACAACAAGCTCTACTCAGCTCCACTGGCCAAATAGGAGGTCATAGTGGGCACTTCCCCTCTTGCCGCTAAGCCATATAGTACGCCGCAGTTCTCATAGTACATGCAAACGCATATATAGAGAGAGACACGCTCACGCGCCCACATGCACATATACACACAGAGACTGACACACACACACACACAGACCTACACGGCATCAACAATCAGTCCAACAACAGATAAGCAGTCTAATTCACAGTAGATGGCAAGCTGTTCAGTGGGAGGAGGGATGTGATCAGGGTTTGGCTGATTAACCGTGCCAGCTGGTTCGCAGATCACTCTCTTAGATAGCAGTAATCACGGGCTTATTGACGCTCGTACCACTGGCAAGCAGGGCTGCAAATAAATATGGAGCATTACACCGCTGCATATTGAAAACACGGGCTGTGTTCAGACACACAAGGGCGGGCTACTCTCGCAGCGATATGCTGTATGCACACAACACGTCAGCTCAGTCGCGTCAAAGTGTATTTATTTTTCCACCGGTTTCGACAGGCTTGATAGACAGAGCTGTTTGGCACCGGTGCCATGTCAAAATTACAAAAGTATTAAATTTGTGATCACAAAGCAACCTACTCCAACATTTCCTTCATTTTCTGACAAGACTGGTGGCAGCGGCGCAATATTGTGAATGAGGATGCGTTGATGAACGTCGCATGCTGCTCGTCAGATTGTCACTGAGAGCTGCATCATCGTTTGCGCCGATCATGATCATCCAGAGTGTGCGGAACCGACCGTCTGAGTCGTTTTTGATACCTCAAAGCACTGCAGCCGAAAAGACCAGCAACATTTTGAAGAGAATCTTGGAAAAAGTGTTTTGGCCACGGCGGCGAACGAATGGCATCTTTATGTGATCCCCTCAGGTCTGCATTGTACAGAAGAAAGACACAAAGAAGATGTACGCCATGAAGTACATGAACAAGCTGAAATGCGTGGAGCGGAATGAAGTGAGGAACGTCCTGAAAGAGCTGCAGATCATGCAGAACCTGGAGCATCCGTTCCTGGTCAACTTCTGGTAAGCCAGCATGCATTTAAAACAATAGACATGAAGTTTCAATAATCTGTCTTGCATATTGGGTCGACTCACATTCTTGATGCGAGTCTGGAGATAAACGCAGGACGGTGTCGACCCCTGACAACCCCTCACGGGCCTCCGACTCGCGTCATCCCACCCTTTGACGCTGAAAACGTGGTTTGCTCGTTGATACAAACTCGACTTTTACCGACTCCCCTCTGCCCGGCAGCATCTCCTCACCGCATTTCGGGGGTTGAGGAAGTCTTCCCCTCAACTCCGCGCAAACCCATCCAAAAGCGCGAGTGCTAATCTAAGATGACTCATCAGGTGCTTTTAAGCAACTCATTCATCACAAGTGGAAAGCCGGGCTTATTGAGCATCAGGAATCGTACTGCGAGATGCCTGATAAGTACGGCTTGTTAAGTCTCCTTCTGAAAGGCATCATTAATTCTTGATAAGTACATCCACTCTGGAACGGTGGAGAGAAAGCCACCCGGGTTTCTATCGAGCAGAAGGAGTAGACGGAAGGCAGGAGACAGAGGGAGACTGCGGTCCAGTTTTTGAAAAATCAATTCATCATCATCATTTATTACTCCCCCACGGGTTTGGAACTCGCTATGTGCGGCGTCCCCAGGAAAACACATTCCTTACATTCGGCTTGCTGTGAAATTCCGAATTAGACAAGGACTTTATTTGTCCACCTCTCATCATTTATCCAAATTCCTCTACGATTCTCTTCTCTCCCGTTATAATTCCACGTCGTTTTGGAAGACGCCGCTCCTCCAGGGGGCGGCTATCTTTCGACTACTAATTTGAGATAAGCAAAACTAAATCTTGGCACGGTGGGAATGAAGAAGTGGGGGTGTGAGGCTCAGAAAACGAGGGAGGACAGCAGGGCCTATAGAGGAGACGTGCAGTGTTCAGACCCGTCAGACAAACAATGAGCACGCTTGCTCTCTCGCTTGATTGCATGCTGTTGGACCAAAAAAAAAAAAAAAATGAAAAAAAAAAATGAAAGTAATGCCTTTGGCAGCGTAAAACCCCGCCTGGGGGACAGAGGAGCGATTTCCTCTGGAGATGTGCTTGGGTCAGCGCTGCGCCCACTCGCCCACTCTCTCTCACCCCGTCTGTCTATTGTGTTGTGTCGAGCTGGCGCGAGTTATGATTGTCCTTAGGTAAGCGCTCAAGGTCAAAGACGAGCGGGATTTTTTTTTTCTCCCTGCAGCCGCGTGAGCACGCGGGAAGACTCGCCTCCGCCGCCCTCCTTTGTGCTCTTTCCACTCGCCTCTTGCTAATCTCGTTGAACACGCCATCCCTTTTGCAGCCTCCGCCATCTGCTTCGCATCCTTTACCCTCCGCCGCTGTCAGTGCGTTTGGGTAAGACCTGCGGTGACTGCGCGCGGCGCGCGGCCAAACAGCCGTGAACTTCACAGACGGGGAGGGGACATAAACAAAAAATAAAAAAAATAAAGTATCCCGGCTTTGATATTTCTGGTTGTTCTCCCATCGTGTGTATTTAATGTAATACCAGTTTCAAAAAAAAAAAAAAAATCTTCACCTCTGGCATCAAACGTGCGGCACGGTCAGTTTACTGATGTGTCAGCACCGGTGGGGCAGCTTGTTGTGCCTGCACTGCACCCACTTGCGCTTGTGTAAGGGGAGCTCCTACATTCACGGCAGGGCAGGCAAGGATCTGCATCGGATGCGGCTGAAATCAGCCTTCAGTCATGCCGACTTTTGAACTTTGCATCCTGCGGTGGATTTTTTAAATCTTTTTTTTTTTTTTAATGAGGAAAATGTCATCAAGGAAGAACTTTTTGAATCTCCGCTGGTTAATTGGCGTTATGGCCGCGCTGAGCTCAGGATGTGGGGCTGCCTCTCCGGGAGCAGCACGATAGTACAGGATTTTTCACCACCATGCGAGAAAATGTCTTTAATTTGTGAGCTTATTTCATTGTCACAAAACCCCTATTAAAATGACATCTGGTAAGAATTACAATGATCATGAAGTTACTACTGCAATTAAAAAAAAAAAAAAAAAAAAAAAATCTATTTGAAAGATTAAAAATGCTGTGAGGCCTGCAAACCTCTTATCTTGTCTCCCTCGAAATGTGCATGGCTAGGTGCATTTGATAGTTTGACAAGCAGCCAACAGTTGGGCTTTAACTAAGCGGTGGATTTTGCGGAGATTGCAACCGGTGAACCATGAAAAATAAATTTCAGCTTTTAAAACCAAGCAGAGATACTGGCTAGGAGTTACAAAATTACAGCACGTCGCCGGACATCTTCACCGTGCTGCTTCGCCATGTCCTGTGGTGCTCACTGCCAACCCTTTTCAGTGTGAGTTGAGGTTTAACGCGAACGTCAGTGAAAAGCAGCATTCTGGAACATCTTTGATGTCTTACCTCGACGACAAATACGACCATGATGTAACGTGGTTCTGTGAAAAGAAATTGCATAACTGTCAAAGGACGAGAGGATGTGCATTAACAGGCCTGATATATTGTGAAGTTTTGCTTCAGGGAGTCCTTCTTTTACGCTCACTTATTATGTCATTTCACAAGTGATATTCAATTGTATGTAGAGCAAGACATCATTTGGTGTTATTGCCCATTCATGTGCATTTTTTTCCCTCCGAAAAACCGAATAGAAATGGCATAATGTCCCATAAAAGCAATGAGTCTTTCAAAAGATCTAAAAGCAGTATTCCTCCAAGCATTCGGAAATAAAAGATCCAGCACACGATGTACAGGCACTGAACCTCTTGTATCCGGATACACTGAATGAGCTAAGATCAGGTGATCGGATTGCATTTGGATTGTACTTGACTGAATGAAAAGCACCGGTCAGACAGGACTGGTTGTAAATGAATACCTCCACAAACCAGTAAAGTTGCAGTTAACCTCCACGGCTGCCTACGATATATGTAGGGAAGACTTTGAATTGATTGTATTTAATCTGTTAAGAGTAGAAAGATGTCACGAGCATTTCATCCTATTAGCCGGAGATGCCATAATCAGCATTTGACTTGTGCCCAAATGCATACTTTGTGATGTCACAATGACTTGGACCTGTACTTTTGACCACCAGCTTCTAATCAGTACATCTTTTAGCCAAACCCTCCAGCAATGCCATAAATATTCACGAGGACGGGGCGAATCTCGGAAAAGTTGCTCTTTGTCGTTTTAGACACAAAATGCCATGATGTAATGTCATAGAATTTTGTCCTTTGAGGAATTTGCGTGGGAGTTTGTAATAATCAGTAGATAACAGCGAGAGCTATGGGCAAAATGGGTTTTGTGAGGTCCTTTCACCTTGACCTTTTTCCTCTGACCACCAAAATCTGATCAGTTCATCCTTGTGCCGGAGTCAACGTGTGCCCAGGTTGAAGACTTCCTCTCCATGTGCTCCTCAGCTGTTGTGTTAATTGGGGCCCAGGGATGAATTGATTAGAGCTCGGTGGTCAAAGGTCAAGGTCAGCATGACATCACAAAGCACGTATTTGGACACAGGTCATGGGCTGATGGGGACAACTTTTCGGACAGACGTCTGAAAGGATGAAACGGTGACTTTTCTGCTACTTTTTAAAACGCATTCAGTGCAGTTTATTCAAAGTCTTCACTGCGTTTGTCGCGGAAAGACATGCGCGTAAACTGCAACTATACTGGCAGCAATTCAAGCACAGGAAAACATCCCGATCAAGTTACTTTGATGGAAGTGACGGAGTGAGTGGAAAGACCTGCGTAATTAAAAGCAAAAAGTTGTTGTTTTAAACGTGCTCGCTCAGTAATGAAATGGCAAACTCAATTTCTTGAGTGCGCGTGCAGTTTTGGCGCGAGAGCATGGTTTTCTCATGAGCTGCTTTGTGACGGATGCTTCTGTGCACTTTTTTGTTTGTGTGTGTGCGTGTGTGTGTGTGTGTGTGTACTGAGGAGGCTTCCAGCACAGACTGCTGGGCGCTGTCAGTCACAGGGAAGTGTGAGGAGAAGAGGTGCGAGGATGGTTGGAGGGCTGTCAGCATTGATCCAACACGTCAGTTTGAGTGGTTTGCCTGCCACGCAAACATGCTAGTTGCCACATGTGGAAGTGTGTGTGTGTGTGTGCGTGCGCGCGTGCGTGCGTGCGTGCGTGTGTGCTTGCGTGGGCACGATGGAATGTATGATTAATCAATTTCTCCTGAACTACAATAATGATCTTGATCAACCAGTTCATTACTGAGACTCACTGATGTGGAATTTCTGCTCTGGACAGTGAACAAAAATCGATATGCAACTTAAAGATGTTCAGCTTATGGATAGGGGGAAAATCTCGGCCTTCCTTAGGGGTGATTGTGGCTCAAAAACTAGGAAAATTTAAAATCAGATCTCTTGTTTGTCTATTTGCCTATTTCTCCTAGACATCAATGTAATATATGGGATTATTCTGTAATAATAATCGGAGTATTCCATGATTACAGTAAAAAAAAAACAAAAAAACAAAAAAAACTTGCTTCTTTAATGTTTCTATAGCTCTTCTTAAACTAGACTGTTATCTCAATTTGATTTTTTTCTTTAGGTCGTCTTTTCTCCAAGTTAAAGAAAAAATATTTGGCCAGATACTACGTATATCGTGCTTCACTGCTCCGCTAATCTCTCGACACACAAAAAGTGTTCGCTGTAACTGCTTCATCATAAAAGGCGACTCTTGTTTTGCCAGTTAAATGGCGTTCATGTTAAGTTACAGTGGTGGGAACTGCTTAGCTTGCATTTGTCGTAACTTATTACACTAACGACTCATAAAACCACAAATACAGTTTCACGAGTGTCTTAGTCGCCTTCGTGTTACCTCACTCAGTGACAGATGATATTTCAGTGCAAACCCTCGATCCCTAACTTCAAAACAATAATTTGGTGTGGAATATTTTCCATTACTGAGCAGGCGTACGTTGCAATTTGGAAATTACAGCAGTTTTGGTATTATTTTGCTGAACATATTTGTTATGTCTAAGACATTTGGGAGGGAGGGAAGGAGTCTTTTAAAAAGAACATGTTATTGTAAGCTTCTGCACCCCCGTGGGCTCTGGACACTTCCATTACTGAAGTGGCCTGCGGTGTGTCTGACTCTTAAAAGCTCCGTGCAGTATGGCGTCCCATCAGGCCGGCTGCCTCGAGACCACAAAGAGGTCACATTCAAACGCATGTGTATCAGAGCAGAGACGGATACTGGAAGAGAGACAGAAAAAGAGGGGGGTGGGGGGTTGGGGGGTGGGCGCTAAAGGACAAGAGAGACGAGGGGAAAGTGGGCTTGATGGCTGGAAAGCTGATGAAAGGTCTGCATGTGCAGGTGCGAATGTGCAGCCTCTCTGCTGAAATGCTGGTTGCCGCAGCAAGCAGCTGCTGCTCGCCGATGCTTGTCCTTTCCGTTCCGTCATGTTCGGTCTCCAATGTGGACTTTGAATGAACTGTATTAAATGCGGTAAGAGTTTTAAAAAAAAAAGTCGGCAATTCATAATTCCATCCTATCCAGACATTTCCCCGACATGTTGTCAGCCCGAGCGCACCACTTGCGCCCAGATTCATGCTTTTTTTTCGATGCCGCGAAGACTTTGAGGGGGAACGATCCAGGTCACAGTGGGGTTGGCCTTTGAGATTCTTTGCGTGCGCAACGCAATGACATTTCCACAATTTCCGACTTATGCGCGCCGGAGCTCAGCAACGCGAGCGGCGGGATCCAGTCGGGAGAGAGCGACGCAAGTAAGAGCGCAACGCTTACGCGGCCGTATGTGCACGTTGCAGCAACCGGAGGGGCTGGGGGGCAGGTGAGCCGAGCCGTCGACCGTCTCCACCGCCGACGTCTTCCTCCTGACTTAACCAGCCGGTCGACCTTGTTTGCTCAGAGGAAAGAACAAAACCCCTCTCACTCCCGGGACTATGATGGCTAAGGCCTGTCAGTTTTTACCACCTTGGCTTTCTCATAGAAAGGCCGGAGGGACAGAGAACATGGAAACCTCAGCCAAGCATGAGGGCTGGTTTTTCTACCCGATTAGTCAGGCCTCACGCAGGACTCGAGTGTGCTATTGATCACCTTGATGGACCTGCTGTCCACCCACACCTCCTCCCAAAAGTTGCGAAATACTCCTTAAAAACAATAACGCACGATGAATTTTTTATTTTTTTTTTACTCTTCTGTCAAATTAATCTATTTTGTCATTTGTTTTGTGTTTTTTAAGTCAAAGTGCAGGAGAAAGTGCCGCAAAGCGTCACCAGAACGAATTAGAAGCAGTTTGACGCTCATCACCATTGAGGCGAAACGTTGTTCGACCGAAAGAAAGCAGTCTGCCTCTGCCAAATAAGACAGCAGACTGTGGCTCCTAATTGTTTGTGACAGCAGCCCCTTGGATTCTGAACTAACTCTGCTGGGTTAGAGGTATTTACATGC
>CAAKHG010031552.1:0-29120 GCA_901007715.1 Dactylopterus volitans | reverse complement strand
GTTCCGTCATTATACAGAGACCCAACCATCGCGCAGCAGTAGATTTGGGGTGTTTTCAGTCCTCTCTTCTTTGTCTGTGGACAGACATTCTGGCTGGCTGTGTGTGTGTGTGTGTGTGTGAGTGTGAGAGGGAGAGAATACCGCAGGCTTTGAATGTTCCTCATGCCTGATCAATCACACTCAGGTTCCTCCAACCTCAAAGACAGATTTTTTTCCTCCCCTTTCTTAAACACACAGACTGCAGCTGAGAGAAAAAAAAAATTGAAAACTTTTCTCGATAACAATGGAGGCATTTGACAAAGACGAGGGCCAGAACTGGGACAAAAGGAGCCGCCTTTCTTCCAAAAAAATCAAAGAATGGGAGTAGAAAGGAGTCGGAGCGCCCGTCCTCTCATCGCCCGCCTCGGCGCCGGATCATTGAGTTGTTTATCTCCGAAAATTTGAGTCAACGTTCTGTTAGTCAGCCTCAGGCAGGGACTCCCTCAAGAGCTCGGAGAATCGGCACAACCTGTCAGCACATTTCCGGGGGTGTGCAGACCATCACCGCTACACAATAAGTGGGTCTGAACGTGTGTGTGTGTGTGTGTGTGCGTGCGTCCTGGGAATGTGGTTGTATTAAGACAAGCTGTCAGGTGGTTTCGTGTTGCGTCTGTGGTTTGTACTTCACCCCTCGTCTGCTCAGTATTCTTCCCTTCAATGTGACTGTCTGACGGAGGAGTAACGCAGCAGCTCGGCTTACTTGCGCGAGTGTTTTCACACGCAGCCGCGGCTGGCACAAGTTTTTAAACCGATAAATGATCAGACATCGGATGACTTTATCGGGAATTTCGATCCCGATAAAAACCAAAGCGAAGGTCCACCAGCAGCAAGTACATGCTAACAACTAGGGCTGCAACAATTAATTGATGAATCGATGACTAATCGATTACTGAATTAATCGCCAACTATTTTGATAATCGACTAATCGTTTTGAGCTTTTTTTTAAAGTAGAAAAAGTCCAAATTCTCTGATTCCATCTTGTCAAATATGAATATTTGCTGGTTTCTCTAGTCTATGATAGTAAAGTGAACATCCTCGGGTTGGGGACTGTTGGTTTATACAAAACAAGACATTTGAGGTCGTCTTCTTGGGATTTATAAACCAAAAGCCCAACACATGAATGGTTTTTAATTTACTTTTTGCATCAGTAGCAGCCAAATATCAGCAGCAAAGCTGATTTAAAATATGTCATTTTCAATGAAGTATCCATCTCATCTCCTTGTTCTTCTCTTCCCTACAATGTAAATAAAATTTGTGCACTTTTTTCTAAATCCGATTAATCGATTTAATCGAAGAAATAATCGACAGATTAATCGATTCTCAAAATAATCGTTAGTTGCAGTTCTACTAACAACCAAGTCGTATTTAGTTGAAGAATCAGAAATCATTTATTAACCGATTACTCGCGGAGCTCATTCGTCATTCGTGCCACCCCAGCAGCTATTCAGGCAAAATAACCCGGATGCAGATTTGCATTCGTCGCGGTTTACCTGGTGAGACTCCTGGAGCAGCAGAATGAGCTCCATGCGCACGGAGGCCAGTCCTCCGCCGTGGGAGCCGTGCAGGCTGCAGTAGCTGAGGAACATCCTCAGTAAGGGCTGGTTGCTCTGCAGCCACAGCCTCCTGCTCCTCTGGCTGTCGCGGGGGCTCCCGGGCTGAGAAACAGTTTTTGATTTATTGGTTCAATAAACACATCAATCAACATCCCCATAAATATGCCAGATGGTATCCAGCTGGCTAGTGTTCAACCCCGAACCGCAGACTGGTGCTGCACGCGTAAAAGCAAGTATATTTCAAACCGATGCACATTTATCTGTTTTGCCAACAATTAATTTTAGCGGTGGACTTTTAAAAAGGTTATTTTAATTTGTAAACACCCAGTAAATGTGCATGATAAGTTATGCGCTCATATTAAATCAATAATACAGAAAAAACAAATATTCTGGCAGAATTTTAATAGGACTTGTGTACTGTGCAAAAATAAATAAATAAATAAATTATTTATTTTAATAAGCGAGTGTTAATGTCAAATATGAAAGCAGCAAGCTGTCTGCGCCCACCTGTTCCTCTTCCACTAGCCCGGAGACGGGCGCACCACCCTGGACAGACAGCTCTGGCAGGCAGGGCCTGTAGCTGCAGCAGTGCTGGAGCGCCACCACCTGGAGAGATCACAATCGCCGCCTCGCAAAGTCAGTCTTCACAGCAGGACGCACGCGCTCTCCCGAGAGAACGTTTCTGCCACCGAGGTTTTTAAAAAGGAGCTACGTGTGGTCGCCGGTCAACGGTCAAATTCATTCATAATCCGCGCTCCAGACAGCTAGGGGGCAGCACGCCACCAAGTCGATCACGCGCTTGCTCTATACACCCAACCCTCTGGGCGGCGCTACATCTTCGCCCCGCCATGCTGGACTGCTACGCCACATTTGCACACCATCGGCGGATGGTCGTACGAGACTGGGCACGCGGGGGGCTAGCTGATTAGCATGCTAGGTTTACTAGATGTCCACAAAAACGCTACATACACGTTTCTGTCGTAACGTTAAAACTGTTATTTTGTCACATCCTGTTATCAATTTGCGTTCATTTTTTAACATATAAAATCTTTAAAAGCAACAACACAGTTCAACCATAAAAAAAAACCCAACACACTTGCATGTCATCACGCATAGATATTATAACTTCATTTTAACTGAAAATGTTATGTACTCGACAGTCAAGTCTATAGAATTGTGCTGGTGTGTGTGTGTGTGTGTGTGTGTGTGTGTGTGTGCCGCAATCACCTCTCTCTCCAGCCACTGGTAGAGCTGGTACCGTAGCTTCCCCCCATCCAGTTCGTACCCTGTTGACAGCGTCCTCAGCTCATTGGTCATAATCTTCAAGCAGGCAGTGAACTTCAGCTGGGCCACCAGGATGTCAGCAGATGGTGCGATGAAGTCGGCGCTGTCCTCGCCGTCCTCGCCCGTCACCGTCTCCGTAAGTGGTGAGATGACATCCTGCGTGTCCTGGAACACACTGCTGCAGTCCGCGGTTCTGCCGCTCCTATCGTTTTTGCTCCCCTCCTCGTCCTCCTCGTCCTCTTCGTCCTCCTCGTCTTTGTCGCTGTCCCACTTCAGCTCCAGGGGCTCCTCTGGAAGTGTCAGTGACGGCTGACTCCAGTCGAAGCTCAGCACTGAATCTGACTGGCTGTTAGATAAGCTGTCCCCGCTTGACTCGTAGCCGTTCAGAGCCGGCTGAGACCAGTCCGGGTCCGACGTTGGCCCGTTCTTGCTGGCGGCGCTGAGCTCGGCGGTGACGGCGGCGTCCTCCTGGTTAAGCTTGGAATGCGTGCGGACTTTGGGCATCTTGGAGAGGACCTCCAGCGCTAGCATCGGGCAGCCTGCTTGCAGGTGTGCGTACGCCGCCGTGAAGAACAGCCTCCTCTCCTCAAGGTTAATGGAGTCGGCCCGGCGGCCCTCGGCGGTCAGGCCCACTTTAGCCTTGTCCGAGGAGCCAAAATGGCGGCGCAGGAGGAGGGGATGGGTACGGAGGTAGGTGAAGAAGTTGAAAACCTCAGGATTGCATGAGGACACGGAGGAGGAACCTGCCACGGGCACAGAGACAGAACGTTTCATCAGGCTGGTGGCAAAATCCTTGCGGTGATTCCTCTCGTTTACCCTCTTTCCTCTTCAGGTGGAAAGCAGCGGCGAATCGTACAGCAGGGAACATGTGTGACAACAATCCCTGAACTTTTAAGCTCAGCGTTTCTTTCCCTTACCGCTCGAAGCAAACGACTTTGAGGGCATGACTTATTAAACACATGTAGCACAGGGACTTTAATCTGTGGCCGGTCAGAATCATATCTCAGTTCATATTAAGTTCAGTTCTTCATCTATTCTTAAGGCAATCCTTAAGTATCATCGCCGCTTAAAAGTATTTCTGTGTCTAGCAGAGTGGAGTTGCGTGTGCCGACGGCAGCGGAGGGGCCGGTGCGCCGCAGCCACGACGGCCGACGAAAGCAAGAGGACGCAAAGACGCTGTCCAACACCGCTTTCACACGCAGCGCCGCGCGTGAGAGGCCGGCACGGGGCTCACGTATACAGCTGCTACCCCGATATCTAAGGCATGTGACATTATACGTCACAACCAACCCTCGACATGTTTCATAAATTCTCACGAACAAAAACATTAGAATGCAAATATTATGTGAAAACTGACTTGAGTGAACAAGAGGCAGAATTTCACAGTTTTTTTTTTTTTCTAAATTACTGATGACAACAGTATTATGTATGTAATTCTCCTTAGACCTAACGTTAAGTGTTTTCAATGCAAAAAAACACATGTATTTAAGTCAATTAGCATTACATCATTACTTTGTCATATTCTGCTGCTAATTTTAGTTCAGTCTTATGTGCTTACATATAGCATCTTTAAAACCAAGTTCATTGATATGCTGACAGTATTTTGTATGTAATGCTCCTTAAACCTAACGCTAAGTTTTTTTATTAACAAAAAATATGTATTTTGGTCAATAGGTGAAAGTACGATATAAGAATCCATTTTGAAACTCAAATTCTCTACATTTAAAATGACCACAGCCACAGTGTGAGCGACGGTGCAGTCTGTCCACACTGACATAACTCAGACTTCATATGGCTCAGCTAGAAACGTTAATATTATTAACATTTATGAGAAGCATTACTCCGTACGTCTCACACTTGAAATCATCGAAATACTGTCAAATTAAAAAGTCCATGCGATGAAGTAATATATACAAAACATCATATGGTGTCAATTTCTTCCCTTTTGAGCCACATTATGACAATTTTATCTATGCTTTGTTCAAATGTCCAAAAAAAACCCCCAAAAAAACAAAGCCTAAACAAGAAAACAAGCAGCAGAAGAGGAAGACGGTCCCACGAGTGACACGTTGCGTCGTTGCAGAAAAATCTACCATTTAACAAAACTTTCCTCTGACATCAATTTCCTGTTGCTGCCTGTGTCCTCATACTGAATTGCATTGTTACTGCTGTTAGTGATTAGGTGAATGAATCCATGGAGCCAAATATACCAGAGAGGTACTGGAGACCTACCAGTTTCAGACCTACTCTCAGCGGCCCCGGATCTGGCGTTGACGGCAGGCCGCTCCAGCAGAGTGTCCAAGGCTTTGCTGTAGTCCTCCAGGACCCAGTGGGCCATGCTCCGCAGGAATGGATCTGGGTGCACCGCAATCTGGAATGAAGAAAAAAAAAAACAATCTAAAAATCGCTCATTCTCGTAAACTGTGGGAGGAAGTGCGTTTGATATCGGCTGGCATGAAAACGGACTTTTGTTTTGCATCTCTGCGGAATATTAACCATCAAAAAGCTTAAGATTCAAAGCAGCACTGGCTTGCTTCATGCATTTTTTTTTTTTTTTTTACAGCAGAAACAGCTTGTGAGGTCGCCGACACCTGCTTGTCTTGGCCCAGCACGTGTCTCTGGAGGATCTTTTTGTAGGTGGACGCCGACTCAAACTCAGACTCGTACAATCTGGAGATCACAAGAGCCAGCTGGAGGTCCTGCATTTTCTCCAAACACACCTGAGAGGGAGGGAGGGAGGAGGGAAGCAAAAGCAACATCTCACCGTGCGCTCTCATTTAATAAAAAAAAAAAAAGAAATAAAAGATGTACTGGCATGATGCTGAGAGAGGGAGAGAGTAGATCAGACACGGTTTGATGAATAATGTATGTTTCTTGGATCAGCAGTAATGCAGCGGGACAGTTTCTCTGTAGAAAAGAAAGGAAGCGAAAAAATATGCAGATATAAAAAGTCTATGCTCATTGAAGGGCTTAGCTGAGGTGTACTAGTTGTACTTGTTCCTAAATAATCAGGTGTGAGGTGCATTTCAATGAGACTACCTTCCAGCCCAGGGAGACTAACAAAATAAACGCTGGCTCTTTGCCTGGGCAATCCTCATTTCCATAAAATGCTTTGAGAAGCTCCAGTTACTCATGCAGATGAAATAAAGTGACTCACTGCTTCAGGGACTCGGTAAACAGAAGTAACCTTGAGTAAGAAGGTGAAGCCGAAACGCTGACCTTAAAGGGGCACTCTTGATACGTGGGGAATGGGACGGAGGGCTGTCCGTTCTCTGGGCGTCAGAACCCCCGCAAACGCGACACGCCGCTCGACACGCCACAGCTTTCCCGTAGCACAACAAAAAAGGTGCTAATATATTTTCATGAAATTGAAGGCAGCAGGAAAAACATCGCCACTCGCAGAGCTCGGATACGGAGCGCTGCTGCCGATTTATCAATGTTAATGCTTGCCACTGAAAATTCTCACCTATGGGAGGAGAGACAGCAACACCTAGAATCAACTGTCAACATCAATAATTCCTCGCTGAATTGTGCTAAAGGCTTCTGACAAAAACAACTTTGGGGACGTCTCGAGCTGTAAATAATGAAAAGGATGCGAAGCTGAAGATGTGGTTTGTTTGTCAGAATGAGGCTTCGGCGCTTATTTGCTCGCCTCACTTTCAAATACCGGCCTTGGCGATGAATTGGTGGGGGCGGGGGGTAGAAGAGCAGAACAACAACTCCACAGCCATCTTGTAAATAAGAATGAGCAGCACTTGACTGAACGCCTGCAGAAGGCGACGCCGGCGAGCGGCCCCTGCAAACGCCGGTTGAAAGCGGTTGTGTGGTGCCGAGGTTCCACTTACCTCCACCGCGTCCTTCAGGGAGCCGGCGAGGAGGAAGAAAGCTGCGGAATGCTGAAACCGCTGCTTCCCCAGCAGAGAAAAGGCATTTTTCAATGCCGCTTTCCTCCACCGGTCCTCACTGAAGTTGTTGTGGAAAAACTCTGTCATTTTGGTGTTCTTCTGAGATCTGGAGGGGATAAGATTTGAAACATGGGTTCGGCACGACGGAACCCGGAGCGCCGCCATGTCTGGTAGTCTTGACAGGAGCGGGTTTGGACCGTGGGAAAAAAATGATGCAGAAGACGGGCGCGTGTGCTTGTGCAGTCGTGTCTTTTCTTCCTACCTGTACAGTCCCCAGACCACGGCCTTCTTCTTCAATGCAAGGTAAAATATAGCTGCATCTAAAGGATCGTTGTTCCTCTGAAAGGACACCTTGGCAACCTGGCAAACGAACGGAGAACAACAACACTCGGCTCATCCTGCACGCGTAACAAGGTGCAGCCTTATGGCTCGTTCCAGGGCGCATTCAGGGGCGTTTCATTTACAGGTGAAGCAGTTGACATGAAGTACACAGCGCTAACACGGTTAACGGTCAGTCTTCGGAGCCTTGACGTGGAGAGCTTTTATACAATTACGTCGTCCAGCAACTATTCTGACAGCACAAGTTCACTTTGCATATAGAGGAGACACTGCCGGCGAAAAGGGATCCGGTCTACAGGTTGCTAGCATGGTTCTTCGTGCATTTGTGGGTATTTTATGTAAATTAGGGGGGAAACTGAGGATAAGAATGAGTCACTGCTGTTCCACCCTGGAATGTCGACCGAGTAACTAAGCTAGTGTCAATGCTTTAACCAAAGATTCCTGGATACGCCGTATAAGCCAGAACCAAACCATGAATGGTACAGAAAAAAAAGTATATTCAAACATTTACTAAGAAATGTACCTCACAACAGCATCTAATGATTCAAGCAAGCAGCCGGTAGAGTACTTGAACACGTCGATCTCTCACACCGATTTGTTACCCACAAAAAAAACGACAACGGTTCTATCAATGTAAGATGGATTTATCTAAATGTAACTGGGGGGTCGCAGCTCGAACGCAGAGAAACCTCGACCGACCACATCCAATAACGGCCACCGGCTGGCTCACCTTCTCGATACACCTGCGCAGCTTGTTGGTGCTGCGCAGCCACCAGCCGACCCCCATGGAGCGCAGCTCGGGCCAGGTGGACTCCCCCTTCTGCAGGGCGGGCAGCATGTTCAGCAGCTCCTCCTCAGCCTCGGAGTGGAAAGCCCAAGCATAATGGCACGTCGACAGGCCTGCGGTGGTGGAGGAAGGAGCAGATGAATAACCGGGAATCAATGAACACGTAACAAGATGCTATATCATTTTAATCTACATTTAAGAGGCTAACAACCCAGACTTGAGCAAGTAAATCCACAAGCAAAGATTCCGTGGAAGATAACAGGGGCTTGAACGCGCTGCCCAAGGCTAAGTTTACTCCGGTAGTTAAGGATGATGAATAGAATGTCTTGTTCATATCTCTCATTGAGATTTTTATGTTCAAGAATTTACAACTTGGACCTCCAGTAACTTTTCTTTACAGCTCCAGTGGTCTTTATACATTTACTGCCCCACTAGCCAGGTGGGTGCCAGAGATTTATCTGAGGAAGAGCAAGGAAACAAAGTTAATTCCAGCTACTTAAGAGTTGCCTGAGGTCTTTTAAGGTCATCCAGGTCCAAAACACTTTCTATTGCCTTTTTGGCCCAGCATCTATGTTAATTTTTTATGTTGTGATGCAACAGAACTTTGAAACGCTGGTTTTCATTGGCAGCAACGCAGACTAGTAAAATGAGGGAGATATTTGAGTGTGCAGGCAGACGCGAGGGGAACACAAAACTTCAAACCAGAGATTCAGTTCCAAGTTACTAAAAGTGCTGAGGGTTGAACACTTTTAGGACATCTTCTCGCTCGCCTCTTCCCCCTCTTATTTAAGGGGAAGAAGTCACAAGTTGTCCGTGATTGCCGAGGGGTCAACGCTCCCCCTCTGGCGGTGAGGTGGGCGGTCTTTGGACCTGCTCTAAATGTAGGCCGTCTCAAACGGGGAAACAGTGGTTAAAATGGTTATCAAGGCAGCATTTTTCAACTCGGCGCCATCTGAACCGCGGGTGTAAAAACCCATGTTCTGGGCCAGACTGCACTGATGGGAGCCCCAGAACCAGGTCCGAGGAGCCAGACAGTCTGGCAGTGCACGACTAGAAGAATGACATTAAATATCTGTGTTTGAAATAATCACAGAAAACACTGTAGAATCTCCCAGTCAAACCTCAATATGTAAATACCATGGAATGATCGGCTCAGTAGTTCTGAAAACTCTAAAAGAAAGTAGTCGACAGCTTGTATTTGAATGTGATGCTCCAGATGCAGCAGTCTGATCCACCGCCTCAGTGCTGGTTGGCTATCAGCCGCGATGTCATCAGTGTCATAACATGCGGTCATAACTTTCTTTCAGACACGGCAGGCC
Source organism: Dactylopterus volitans (assembly GCA_901007715.1). NCBI lineage: Eukaryota > Metazoa > Chordata > Actinopteri > Syngnathiformes > Dactylopteridae > Dactylopterus > Dactylopterus volitans. The sequence goes on along the minus strand of CAAKHG010031552.1, from coordinate 19,894 downwards.
GCCAACAGCTTTCAGCACCGACTTATTTTAAATTTGAGGCATCTAAATGTCAGTGACTGATATGTTAAAGTGTATCTACCTGCGCGCTGTCAAAATTAATGTGTTAATTTTTGTGCTAATGTGTTAAATTTTTACCTAGTTAAAAAGTTCACACAATTAACGCGGCTGAAAATCATTCGGAAGACGAAGGACGCAGCTGCACTTAATTTAATTCCTGTGGTGTTGACCTACATCAACCAACAAATTAAAAAAAAAAAAAAAAAAAAAAACAATAGAAGAAGAATGAGAGAGACGTGAGCCTCACCGAAGCGCTCTGGCTGAGTTTGGATGAGGACGAGGTCGGAGTTTTAAGAGGAAAGCTAAAAATTCGCCTGACGGATCTTTGGAGGAAACTGAAGTAACCACCACCACAGAAGAAGAAATTCGTTATTGACCAACCACCTCAAACCAATGCACCCAACCAATCTACAGGGACTCGACAGGCGACATCACAGGGCCGTGGTACTCGTGGGCCAACAACCAAAACTGTAGGTGAGGAGATCAGTGACGCTGCAGCTGATTGGTCGGCAGTTTTTTAGCCGTCCAATCAGCAGAAGAGAAGATGATGACTTAGAGAACTCATTCACATTTAATCGTACATTTAAATATCCATTATTACGAGTTTCAGTCTGAAGAAGAAAAACGCGATTAATTATGATTAATCTTCATTAATTCTTTGATTAAAATTTTTTTTTCATTCAAAGCGGCAGCACCAATTTACCTTTAAATTGTTCTTTGAGGTATCTCATATGTAAGCCAGGCTGTGCAGTTTACTGTATGCATGTAAGCACTATGGGTGCCTGTGGTGCTGAGAAACCTGCCAGTAGGGGGCGCATTGTTTGTGGGTGCGCAAAAACATTTTTGTGTGAGTGCAGAAATAAAAGTTGTTGGTTTTTTTTTGTCCCTCTGTACCTTGCCGTAGCAGCTGGGCACGATGTGCCGGGGGCAGGGAGGTAGACAGGAACGTATGTAGCCTGACGGCGAGCAAAAACTTGAGGCCGCACTCGTCCAGCGTCTCTCCACCTGGTGGGCGAAGGACAGACAACACGCATGTTTTCAAATCATTTCGACAGCCTGTGCAGTTGCGCTGTTGTTGATTTGAGGAAGTGAGCGGCACCTTTGCTCCTGCCCTGGCTGTCGTTGAGGTCCGTGCTGGTGGTGGCGATGGTGTCGGCCAGCGCCATGAGAGACATCTGCTCCATGCGGGTTAGGCCGGGCAAGCTGGAGTGGAGGAGATGGCTGGAGAGAACCTGGGCATGCTCGGGCCCAAAATACGTGGGACTGTACTGGGACAGGTCAATAACCTGCAGGAAAGAAGGCAGAGGAGGAAAAGGAATGGTGCGATGTTTCTAGTCAAGAGAGTTGGTCAGATTCAAACTCACAGCATAAAAAGAAACCAAATATTCTGTAAATGCAATATTGACATTCATTGCATGCACAAAATCCGAATGTGGGTGCTTCAAAATGAATCCATCTTTTTGATATGCAATACGCTGGGTTTTTCATGCATTCCAGGCCGTCATTTAACTGTCATGGCAACTGTGTGTGTGTACAGTATGTAAAATGAACCCCGGCATGCAAGTTTATGCATGTCTGAACTACAGGGCGGAATATCAAGAGCCCATAAATGTTCTTGTTAACACTCATTTTTATACAGTTCCGTGAACTTGGAGCAAGTCACCAGGACCTGACCTTGTTCCCAGTCTCCTCCTCATCGTGGTCCACCGGGTCCAGGTCTGCCATGGTGGTGGTGTGGAATAACTCATCGTAAGCGTCCATGTGGCTGGAGCCATGCCCGCTGTCGCCGCTCACGCTGCCCACTTTATCTGTGGGAACACGCAAGGCAGAGCTCAGCCACACAAATAACTGAATTAATGACTGGATTTCATTTGAGACCTGAGGACAACCCAAATTTAATAAGCATCTGGCGTGTGCTGGAGATGTACGTTTCTGCTCTAATGTTGTTGTAGCCCTGACACACAATAAGAAAAAAAATACCTTTTTAATAAATTGCTCTTCAACATCCGAGACATTTTTCTCTCACATTATTATTCATTACTGAACACGAACACAAACCCGCAGCCTGAATACCCACCAGGTTTTGGTGAGGTATCCTCATCGGCCGCCAGAAGCGCATACAGGGGCAGCGGAGGGATGGAGCTGATCTCGGTGTAGTCTGGGCTGGAGTTCTCCGCCTTGCTGAACATCTTCCGGTCTCGGGCGGTGCTGCCTCCGGCGCTGATGGTCCGGGAGCGCACGCGTTTCTCCGGATTGGCGACGCTGTCTCGGAGGGCTACGATCTCTCCAGCGATGCACTTCACCAGGTGGGAGAGGATGGCTTTGGCGCGGTGAACCTGAAGGGACGAGAGTCAGTGTTACGCACGACACGTCCAAAGTCTGCGGCAGCACCCAAAGCATCCGTCACCTCTTTACTCCCTTTTTTAATGTTTTAGCCTTTTAAAGCTTCGGCACAATTCAAATCTAAGGAATGTAATTATGATTAATGGGGTGTGAGATTATTTTATTGAGTAAAATGTTCCTAAAAACATCCATAATTCAGTAACTTGTCTAAACTCACCTTCCCCAGATCCATGAGCTCCAGTAACTGCACTGGGTGGTACTGGGGCAAGGTGGGAAAAAGTTGGTGCGCTGCTTCAAATAGTCCCGAATCCTCCATCTCTACGGGAAGGTCGTAGGCCGTTCTCTTGCCGCTGAGCTTCTGCGCCAGGCTCATCATCGACCTTGTAAGGGCCTTTTTGGGAGGGGCCAGTAGTGACATGGGTGCGCCGAGACTAAGCCCCTCCTCCTGGCTCTGTCTGATGGCGGAGACGATGGAGGAGATGCTGCCGCTGATGTCCGTGTCCGGGGCCATGGCGGCGTTGGGCTTGGGCGGTGCCGGCGGCTGCCACTGGGAGTAGACGTGCATCTCGCAGTCCATCCCTACGACCAAGATGCCGTCCCGCACCCAGGACAGGGAGACTGGGATGGGCAGGGACCCTTCAACAGAGGAGACCAGATCCACCGACCGGAGCAGAACCAGGCGAGACAAGTTTTGGTCTCTGCTGCAGTCGGACGACAGGCCGAGTTCCGGAGGCTTACCAGATAGACGTCCGTACATATAAATCTTTGTCCCAATCCCAATCGTCAGAACATGTGAGCCATCCTCTTGGGAGACCCAGTCTAAATGGACCAAGTTCTTACTAGCGGAACCAAGACAGTTCTCGCTGGGTAAAGCGAATTCCATGCTACTACTTGGAATGTTGGCATTCCCGCTCGCGCTGCTGCCAATGCCGTAGCTGGCCGTGGGGTCCGAGCTGCTCAGGACGATGGTCTGCTCTAGAATCCACTGCGAACCGCCCGTGGACTCGCACTGAAAGATGCCGATATGGACCAGCGGTTCTCTCGCTAGCTGCAGGCTCGGAGAGAGATTCGGGCTGGGCTGCACCGTGACGGTCGGGGCGGTGTTGTGCTGGACGTAAGGGGAGGAGGCCAGCGTCGGCGGGGAGGTCAGCAGTCTGAAAGAGTTGGCGTGAGGCGTCAGGCCGGGGGACGCGTTGGCCGTCTGCCTGTAGGCAACCGCAATCCGTCCGGTGTGACAGCAGCTGACCTCTACCGGGCGACCCGGCACGCTCACGGCGCTGCAACTGGGAAGACCCTCCTCCAACAGGAGAGGCCACTCCTCCCAGTGATACATCAACTTGTCCGTACTGGAGGTCTCCGCTGGCAAGACGTTGCACCTCCAGAAGCGGACCTTTCCATCAGAGCAGGAAGTGGCGAGGAGGTAGGGCACGCGGCCAGCTGGCAGAGAGCACGATGCGCTGAGGTGGCCTGAGAAGAGAGGCAGGAGTGCGCCATGAAACGAGGGAGGCAATTCAATATTCCTTTTTTCAGACACCAATCTAAACTTTTGCAGTATACATAAATGGACATATTGGATTATCTTTGAACCCTAAATGCAGACTGTCACATACAGTACATCTGAGAAGGCTGCAGCTGCCTGGAACCGACGTCTTTTTTATGGAAAATGCTACTAAATAAACAAATCTGGAAACGTGTAGATCATTTTGATTAGATTTACGTTGACGGGTGGGACGGAAATTTGTTCATAAACCCGAGTGCCTCTCCGTTTTTTCCAGACTTTAGACAGGAAGTAACTTTTGAAGCACACCTGTGCGTTTCTGGGAAGGTTCTTTCAAAACAATGTGCGCAATCAACCGCTCAAAAGAAAAGTGCGGCTGACAAAAGAAATGACGCTCGTAAAAGAAGAAGACGGTAAATGCCTTGATGAGCGCATTTAATTATCACAACTATCAGAGGAAATTGCTCAACGTTGTGCTTTGTACCTGCTAGTGTGTGGCCCTCACGCAACTAATTGTAAGAAGAAGTGCTTTACAATTATAATTTGCGCGTTTGCGGCGGCTCACCTGCTGAGGGTGTCACGCTGATGGCCTCCACCCCTGCTGGCAGAGCCATCTCCTGGCTGTACAGCCGGTGCGTGGTGAGGCTGAGGCGGCAGGCACTCTGCAGGTTGGACGTGCAGGATTTGCTCTTCTGAGGAACCGGAGAGCCGAACATGTCAAAGTTAAACTGGGAGCTGCTCATCGAGGACGCTGAGGTGGCGTCTTTCTCCGGCGTCGTCTCATCTGTGGGAGCACAAACCGCAAAAGTAAGATGCTGTTATTTTTTTTATTTTTTTTTTTAAAATAAACTCTCCCATATTATTCATTCCTAAAGACATTGCAATGTGTCATTTAGATATAGAGAGACTATAGGTATATTTTTCAGGAGTGTCAAACTTAAAACTCAAGTTATTTGTCCGTGGTACCGCATGTAGACACATATTGCTCAGACACTGATGATAATAAACTTATCACCTATAACATTAAAACCACATGTTTAACATAGAATACGATGCAACAGCCGAGCAATAGATTCACCCTCATGCATATGAGTGTGATGACCAAAATATTAGGGACCCCTCTCAGTGTAACCTAGTACAGTCCAACAGCGTCACAAATTATAGTCCCAATAACAGTTATTCAAATATGTCAACACCTCTCTCACACACATACAACATAAAACTCCTTAAGGGAGAATTTATTGCAGAGTTGTTGCATTATAATCCATCTTAATATGTCTGGTTGGCGTATATCAGGAATATAATCTACTACGGGGGAATGTACAATAATGTATAATACACATCAAGTTTCTGGATGTCTTTTACCAGCCCTGTGATGCAAACAGACCTCCTGAGGGGTGAAAGTACACATTTTAGTTTGAGCTGCCTCTCTATCACAAGTACATATCTGAACGCTGAACAAAGATGATGACGTTCGAAAATGTTACGCACCCATGATGACAGGTCGAGCTGCCAGATGAAGATGCCACATGTGCAGAAGTGACCGACCTTTCGGGGTCAACTCAACCACCACTAGGAAAAAACGAGCCGAGAAGGTAGGCTGGCTCGAGGCTGCGGCGAGAGACACCGGCAGAATGTTAACAAGCTGTGCCACAATCGGTGTGGAGAAGGAAGGGGCGATGTTTCTTATCCAAACAAACGCCTCGTAATTTGCACCATACCAGCGTGAGGAGGATCTGGAATGTGCCGTGTGCTGTCTGTTCCTTCGTTGCCGAGGATCAGATCCTCCTCAAAGACGTGCAGGAGCTGCGTCTCCTTCCCCTGCTGTCGAGGGAAACAACAGCCATTGTCAGTGCAAAGCTGATAAAGATGCTGAGCAACAGCGCTTCTTCCGCTGTGCAGCAAATACGCAGACACACACACATACACACACACACACTCACACTAAGCCAAACACAAAAGTGCCTGAGGGGCTGAGGTAAGTCTTTTTTTTTTCTTCTGTGCACCATTTTTGTTCCTCTATAGTTGACCTTTCACAGGGAATCAGGTTAGTTGACTCCAGAATGTTTCATGCTGCAACTAGATGGGGATTCAACTTTCAAATATATTACAGTGCATAAATCTTTTATTTCGGCGGCGACATCTAGGTTCAAAACCTTCCCATGCACGAGTCTCTGTTGCACTGCAGAGACAAAATGTGTTGAAAATATTCACATTTCTCCTGGTCTTCATGTGTACTTACAAAGTCAGTTATGGCATCCAGCTCTATAATGCACCCTGGCTTCGCTGTGGATTGCTGACTGATGATGTTGAACACCTCACCGACATATTTCTAAAGTGAAACGAACATCAATATTTTTACATTACATGAGCATATTTATGCAGAATTATAGAGTTTAAAAAAAATGCTACACTTTGTTACATTTGTGGCATTTATACATTTAAAAAAACACCCAAATCTATCTAAACAGAAGAAAAGCAAGATTATGAAAAAGGAAAACTAATAAATGGGTCATGAAAACTTTTAATTGTATCAGCTCTGTTGTATTGGCTTAGACGGATCGCTGACATTCATCGTGTTCCTTGTGAAATTACTTTTTTCTTGCGAGTCATCCAAGGTTGACAGGAATGAGGCAGCAACAATGCACATTAACGCCGCCAAATTAAGTCCGAAGGGAAACATGGATGTGTTGTTATTGTTATCCTTAAATCCGTCACTGCGATGTGGAATATGCCCGGCGGAGTTTCTCAGAACTTTAGAAAAAGCTGGTTGTTAACTCACCGATATCTCAGGATTGGAGAGCTCGCTGAGGAGCTTCTTGGCCTCGATGACGGCCTGATAGAGCCTGAGTGAGTGGCCGTCGCTGGCCACGAAGCAGGCGCTGGGAGAGTTGCAGTACAAACCTGGCAAAAGAGGAAATGGTTGTCTTTTTTTTTAATTTGCATCCTCCATTAAACTATTTCATTATTTGTAAAAATAAAAACAAAAAGAAGAAGCTGAGGTACATGAAACCCTAACCCTAACCCTAACAAGCAAATGTTACAGACTAAAAACAAACCCCAAAAAAAAGATTCAAAACATTGTTCTAAAATTTACATTTATGGGGATTTCCAAGAAGCTGAACCACAATAAAAGTACTGAAAATTAAGCTGTGCTCACTTAGACGGAGAATCATGAGAGCATTTAATCATCGCCAACTCCATAACGAGCACTTATGTCCTTACCTAAGCAGCTGCTGGGAATGAGCGTGGGCAGCCAGGCTACGTTAGCAAACGCCGAGGCGTGGAGGGAATTGATCCGGGCCAACTCGGACACCCCGCCCGACAACGACAGCGGGCCCACCGGATCCACTCTCCACAAAATCAGCTCGCTGTAGATCGCATTGGGATCCTGGGAGATCATGCCCAGCGAGGTCCGGCTGGACCGCGATCCGCGGGCCAGCGAGGCTGAGTGAGGGAAACCGGAGGAGCAGGCTTCAGGGGGAGCCAGGATGCTGTCGGCCTCCGGGGTCCGCAGGGCGTTGTGGTGCGAGGTGGTGAGGAGGAGGGGGAGCAGCGAGTGACAGGCCAGGTCGTTGAGGTGGAACCGGTGACCGCAGTACCTCGACTTGTGAGAGACGCTGAGCACCGTGGAGAAAGCGGAGTCCTCCGCAAAGCTGACGGCCCACTGGTTCAGGGAGCCGTCGGCGTGTTTGGAGATCATGAGAACGTTGGGAGTGAAGATGCTGAGTCGAAGGCTGCTGCTGGGCGCAGCTTTTCCTTGACCCCCGTAGCTAATCAGAGCGGATTTGGTTTGAGGCAGAGAGCTCCCGGGTGGCCTCTGTCGGCCATGTTGGATAGCCAGATCCACGTTCTTGTTGCAAGCATACATGACCACGCTGTGGCTCAGGGAGATGGCATCTCCCGTGGGGAACGCCACCGGGATCCGGGACACAAATGACACCTGGAACAGAAAGAGGAACGCAAACCGGTCCAGGTCAATAACGCCATCATTCATTCTGCTTTGTCTTGGAATAAACACGACATACGTTATGAGATGGATTAAACAGGCTGACTGAACGTCCAACGCGTGCGGGAGCGCGACTGAAAATGGACTGACTCATTCCAAAAGGGCCAAAACAACAACTGGCTCTTTGAAATTCACAGGATACGACCATGTTCACTCGTGTAGAAAGAATAAAATTTTGCGAATTCTGATGCAACCGCTCAGTTAAGCAGCCGGTCCTAATCTTCAGTTTTTAATGTTAATGGGACTTAGTGAGACTTTCAGCGGCCCTGCCTGGTTGACTGGCGGCCGAGTCTCAAGGCTCCACACATTTCACTGTTAATGAAAACGCGTCCAGGGAGCTCCCAGTTCGATAGGAAGTCACACACAATCAGAATTTAATTGTCTGAATGGCAGGATGAAAAGTCATTAGGGGATGAGCGGGGCCATCACGCCTGGCTAAATGCTTCACATCCTCATGGAGATGATTAATTAATCCGTTCTCCAGGAAGAAGTTGGAAATGGTGAGCACAAACAAATCACTTCAAACAACACTGCCATGACCCCGTGTTAACCCCTTTACACGCCGCGGCTGGCGCTGGCGCCCACCAGAACACAAACAGTCTGCCATTTACACGACCACATTCAATGCCGTTTTCAGCCGCCGTTTTCCAAATAGTTCCACGTGCAGGGAACTCCCAAAGCGCCGCGCTATAAATGCCAGGCAGTAGCTGGCAGTGCGGTGAACCAAAATAAATGTTGAGCAAACCAGCGTTTGCAGCGTTTGCCCCACGATGAGGGTGGAACCGCGAGTCACGCCAGTCGGAATACGCCGGACAAAGGTGATAAAAAAATAAAATTAGGAATATTACTATGGCTATTTAATATTACTAGACAGTCAGTGTACATGAGCACTTCCAACAAGGTTGAAACAAGGTCCATGTCTCCCGTCTCCGTGGTAACGGAGAGGGCGGCGTTTTGAGACCTTTACACTCTGGAGCCCCACGAGTCTCCGCATCGCTCCTTTTTCCAGGCGCCGCAAACGGCGTTCTCGTTCTCACCCGAAAACGTTGCCGTGTAAACGCGGCATAAGAAACGCTGCTCTCCCACCAGCGTGAGAACCACAGTGGAGCTGCGCCACTACGTTACTGCCTTAAGTCTTACGTCACTCTATCCGACCCCGATTTCCCAGCACTGCTAGAACAGCTGGGGCAGACCAAATCCACTTTTAGCACGTGTTGCACCCGGCTCTGCTCGCCTGCAGTGGCGTGCAAACACCACTGGTCAAACACATGGATGAGCCCGATGGCAGGCTACACAACCTCCCGTCTCCGAACCAGCACTGGAACCACCTTGGTTGAAAAACTCATCCAAATCAGAATTTGATGTGGGACCGGTTGAATCAGAAAAAGTAAAAAGGAATATCACTGTATGTACACATGAAGAGTGCCAGGGATTAAATCTAAAACTAGAAGCACTTGCATCCTTTTAAAAAAAAAATTCCTGGATCCAGGAGATCGTAATCACAATTTTAATTTCAATGATCAGTGGGACATACCCAACTCTCCGATAATGTAATTAAAATCCAAAATCGCGGCCTCCCTGGCCGACGTGATAAAGGTTATCGCACGGTTCTTTTTCTAAGCGCCACATCTGTGAACATACCTGAGCTTGTCTGAACATGCCTGGTTGATATTCATCTAACCAGTCCACATGCCAGACCAGCAGGGAGCCGTCCATGGGATGGATGCTGAACAACATGTCCGCCCCTTTGTTCCACTCCTCTAACAGCACGTCCACCTGGTGCTCCACTGCCGCCAGGGGAAGCTCCGCAGCGTCGGGGCCTTGCTGGTCACCTGGTCTGCTACAATTATCTTCTTCAAAGTTATCCTCACTTTCAGGCTCTGGTGGAGAGACAGAAATCAAATTGCTACGTAGTTGAATGTGTGTGCGTAAACGTCAGCTTCACACGCAGACTTCTTCAAAACCGGCTTAGATCCAAGTACTGTTCTGTACCTTCTTGGGAGCACTCGTTCTGTTGCTCCAAGCTGCCTCGGAGCTGCTGCAAGAAGACTTCCATTGCCAAAGTGAAATGAAGCTCTTTGTTGTTGAGCCAGTGGACAGTAAAAGGACCTCCAGGTTCCTCATCATCCACGGCGCTCAGGGAGGAGATGGAGGGAAGCAGGGGGATGTCTGCAACAAAGAGGTCATTAAAAAGTTAGAAAAGTAAAGAGGAAAGATAAAGAAAAACGGAAGCAAAAAAAAAGGCATCTGCTGGGGCAAATTAACTGCTTTGAACAAGAGGCCGGTTTGAAGTCTGCTAAAGAGTCGTTCAAGCATACGGGATTCCGAGCCTGAAGCGTGGAAGAATCTGCAGGGTTTAACCCCAATTCAGGTCAAATTAAGCCGCACCACAAAAACAAGGAGTAAGAAGATGAAAACGCCTTACAATGTACACTCAGCAGCTCTCGCCCAGCGCAAATGCTCGCTGGGAAGTTAAACAACCTCAGGCAATCTGCAAAATTTATGCCATATTTTACCCACGGAGATGCAGAAAAGTGGCCGTCTGACCTCCGACTGACTTTATCCCGGCAAAGCCGACTGTGCGTCCCCCTCCCCCCCAGCTGTTCCATATGCTTTCCTCTTTGAGCAGTACATTATACCATCTTATGGTGTAAATTTATTTAAATATTGAGATTTTTTTTTCTCCCAGCAAGATCAACAAGATCCCGGAAACAGGCGTCGACAGGTGTGGTTACGCAAATGTGTGTTTCACGCTTACCGGTGGCGGGGTTGATGCTGGCAGCGATGTGGAAGTGGCAGAGCGCGTTGGCGTGGGGCATGGCGCTGCCGCCCCTCTTGTGGTTGTAGTGTCGGCTTTGGTTGTGGGGCAGGCAGCCAGTGATGGAGGGCTGGGGGACATCCCGGTAGGACGAGGAGTGCCAGGATTCCTGAATGTTCAACTGTGAGGAGAAAGGGAAAAAAAAAAAGTCAATACAGTTGTTTGGTTAATGATTAGTTTTTAATAAGCTGTAGAGTCTATATGTTCCTCCATGCACCAGAGCCTGATCTCAAAAGATGACTTCTGTAGTTACACAGTCATCTTCGCTCGCTTTACCAGTATTTTTCCGCTTGCTTACAAAACCAAACGCACATGAACACGTTATTGAGATACCAAAATTCTCGCACACCAACTTTAGTAAAGCAGCCAGGCTTCTTGGCTCTTCTCTCAGGCTGAGCTGAGTCATTCAAGTGTGAACGGGTTCATCTCTCGAGAATTGAACTGACTGTTACTGACATTCAAACGACATTGAAGTTCACTCGCTGGTGTGTCTGAGAGGAAAGAGTAAGTGAAAGTAAGATGAGCAAGTGGGGGAGTCTGGGAGGAGAACTTAAACCAGAACCACGTACCTATATATAGTCTATGAAGTTCACCCGTTTCACAGCAATATGCAAGGAAACTGGTTAAAAGTCTGAATTTCTGCGAGGGGCCACGAGCAGAGATTTACCTGGAAAAGTAGTCCCACCAAGAGCTGTCCACAAAACTAAGAAATTCTTTAGCACTGTGGGGATTTAACATGTAATAATGCGTTTCACTTTCAGATTTTAATTATGCCATCTCCTCCAGAGGTTCAGAAATAACACCCTTATCAGGACACTTAATTGACTTCACTGGCTTTGCAAGGAATCCGGCACCGTTCCTCCCATTCCGGGGCGTCGTGGCGAAGCCTCGTTTAAAACCGCGTTCTCTAGGTATTGTGTATCCATTCAGTTTCAGAGAGAGAAACCTCAGACTAGCAGTCTGTGACTTTAATGAATAATTCCACGCGTGTACCCTGACAGACTTTCCTCAAGGCAGAGTAGATGAATCTGCATACCTATTTTTTTTCTCCCCCCCCTTGTAATCTAATGTGCTTTGAGCTCTAAGCACCAGCGAGACCCATGACCGTTTATTTAATTGGATGCATGTGTTGTGTTTGAAGTCCTGCTGGGCTGTCGGTGAGAGGCACAGAGACGCCAACGTTACACGTGAGCTAGCGGCCGCGGAATCAAACGGAGAACTACAATCAAAAGTCAAAGCTGCAGTTTTGAGGTGCAGCCCAGATTACAGAAAGGAGGTCAATGTTCTCCGCTGATGCCCGTCTTAAGCCCCACAAAGCTTCAAAAGCCAACTTCATGTTCTGATAGCCAATTAATTTTCCCTTTTAACTGCAAAAAAAAGAACTGTTTTTTTTTCCATCTGCTTTCTCAGTCTCTCAGCTTGCTCGTTAATTCATCTCCGCAGTATCACAATGTGCCACACCAGCAAGGCGTTACGGTAACGCCACAGCGTCGTAACGTTTGTGCCATGTATTTCCCCATAATTTCTGGCAAAACTTTATTTATTTAGGCATTTTGCAAACAAATCAGATGACAGTGCCTTGTGCTACAACTTCAACAATGCTGCTATATTTATATAAAAAACACACACACACACACACATGCATATATATGTATTTATATTTGCGTATTTTGCAACCTGTATGTCGAATCTGAATGTCTGTATCTGTATGTGCAATCTCTATGTCAAATAATGTCAACTTCATCTAAACGAAAAGGAAAGCATGCCTGACATTTTTACACCTATTGAATTATGTATGTGCGCAGCTATGAACAGTCCATGTTTTGATAAGATGTCAGTGCCCAGTGTTGAGCAGCAGAGCTCCTGCTGTCATTTCTTTTCCCAGGTTATCGATAGCTACTTTTTTTTTACTCAATTCATTAAAATGTATTCACTTTTTCAGAATCGCTTACTTCTTGTGCGGTTCTCCCAAGCGTCTTCCCGTTGCAGGCGTTTGTCCTAGAAGGTCCAGCACATTTCTCATTGTGTTGGTTGTTATGGTGACCAGAGAGGAGGCTGTCACCTGGCAACAGCGTCTCTGCCCAGAGTCGGCACACGCTGTCCTTACAGCAGGTGAGCAGAACATTACACACCGAGCCTCTGTGGGAAGAGATTGGGGGGGGGGGGAGAAAGGACAATGGATTGAAGCTGAGGTTCTTCTAAAGGAACTGCCTTTGTCAGCAATGATGCAGATTCTGTTACGGTTACAAGCGGAACGGCAGTAGACATAAAGAGAAGGTCAGAAAGTGAAGACCGACGAAAAGACGAATGACACTGGTGCCAAAGATAATACCACAAAATTGCAGGACGGAACAATGACACAATTACCATATATTCTATATTAGATCATAGGGATAACAATAAGGGTGGGAATCTCAAGGCACAACATGACTGAGATGGATGACGATTAAGCAGGCTGTGATGTGATGATTAAACGACTATCACTGCATTTTTATGAATCTTTTTTTTTTTCCTATGTAGGGTGTCTTTGTTCTGGTCTGGTTGTACAGTGTCGGATCGCCGTGTCAGTAAAATATCTTCCAGGTGGGACGTTGTATGTCAACATAGCGTGAAAATCCTGGTTGTCAACCTATGAACCTACTGGCAGTAAGAGTAGTGAGAGTTTGTGACTGGCTCGGCCCTTTCCGAGTTGGGTGGAAGCTCGATGGGTGTCGGGGTGGCGGCAGGTACGACCGGGTGTTTTTCTTCCTCCTCTATTGGGGCTCTTATCCAGCTCCTTTTTCCCTTCAACTTCACAGTGGGTACATTTCTCCCTTTTGTAATCTATTATAAACCCTTTTGAGTGTTGTGGTCTCTCTACAAGCCAGCATGCGTTGGTTCGGCTACTCTCCGCACACAATTGTTAATTGTTCTCCATCCTTAAGCTAACGGATAGAGCTGGTAATCAACCCCTCACCACCGAGCAGGAGCATTCCGGGACACAGATTCCAGTCCGTGCTACTGCAGTAACGGAACAGGCTCAGTGCGGAAGAGGTGTGCAAAAAAAAGGAGCCAGATGAGGCTTTACAGCTCTGCCACTCAAATTAAAACAAATTCCACGGAGCAGCAGCCCCTGGAGACGGTCCTTTTATCTGGTTGCTTTCAGAAGCAACCTGCAAACCACGTTCTGTATCCCTAAAAGGTCTATCGTGCCTCAGGTTCCTGCTCCTAAAGATTCCTTCAAGCCTCATCCTCCCAGGCTGGCTAGCTGGCTCTTGTCATTAGTTAGCTGGAAATTTCTGTGCAGTCCACCAAACTGCTGGAGGAGCTATCTGCCGCCTGTTCCCTGGCCACCTCCGCCCAGCACACAGGGGTTTTTCTAAGGAACGTTCCCCTCTGCCAACCCTTATTCTCACTGAAGTGTGCGTTTGTGTCCTCCAGTCAGGAGGCAACACTCAGCTCCATTGTTGGGCCGTTTGGTGGCATATTAAAGTATCTCAAGCACTCACACACATTATGAGGAGCTAAATGTTTGTTCATTGGCATATCAAGGAACAATGGCCCGGGCACACCACCCTTTTATTTTTTGTTTTTGGATACATAAGATAAATGCAAACTGGCAAACATAGCGTCTCCCCTCATACCGCCAACAGGGGGCCAGAATCCTCCCTGGGGAGAAACGGGCACCAGACAGGAGGTGTGGCGTTACATAACTAACAGACATTTCCCGGGGTAAACAGGGTGACTTTGACATGGCTGGAGTCTCATCTGTCTTTGCAGAGGGAGGGCTGAGAGCATACGCAGCATCTGAGTGGGTGTCGAAGACGTGAGTCAGGCGCGACAGGCTTCAATCCGTCACCGCGCCGCCTCAGCGCAGAGATCTCATTACCACTCGGGGCGTCTTACGGGAGGAAATGACGGAAAACTGCCAAACCAGGACAAGTAATCTCTAAATCAATCGTTTCCTTCCACAGCCGAGGTCTGCATGTTCTGCATGATGAGTGGCGCTGTGCCGCCTGCATATCTCATCGCGAGACATCTCACGCATGCTAGAGAATTTGTGTTAAATGAGTGGGTGACAAAATGAAATAGAGAGATCACTACCTGCCTGTCTATCAAGCTAAACAGGCCAGGTCATGGCTGATGGAACCCATCCTGGTTCGCTTTTTTGGCTGTTTTTTAGTTGCTGGAAGTTTTGTCCAGCAGATTAGAAGATAAGTGTCAGAAGAAAGGGGAGTGTGGAGAGCTCCTACGATGTCCATACCGTGGCATGTACTTGCTGGTCTTCCTCCAGGAGAAGCCGGTAACAGAGCGCGGGTGGGCCAGGTACACAAAGGAAAAGGCCAGCTCTCCTTGGAAACTGACATTGGATTCCGGAGGCGTGAAAAGCCTGGAAACCCCAAACTTCCACTTACTGGTGCTGTACCAGACCTTCACGAGGCAGTCATCCTGCAGAGGAGGGACGGACAGACAGGGGTGCGGTTAATGCCGGGTTCCGTGATCGCCCCGGCCTCAAAGTGGGCAGACCGCTCTGTGACACACTCGGAGTTTACCAATGTCCTCACAATTCACACCAACCTAGAAACTTCTGCTGCAGCCAACATACCTGTCCCGCAGTAGCAAAGAACTCCCCATCAGGAGAGAACTTCATCAAGCTGACCGGAGAGGCCGTCCTGCAGACAGATACACACTTAATATTCAATACTATGGAATCCTGCAACAGCTAAAAAAAAAAAAGAAATTAGAATGCCTTAAAACAGAACAAAGACTGAAAATATTTACTAAAGCATTATTTATTTACTAACGAATTGGAAACAAGAAGCAGCTGGACAATTTGTATATCTCAGTTCTTACTTGCACTGCCAGATGCACCTCCAGGCACAACGGGAGTCTCTTATAGTCATTTCTGCCACTTTTGCTTCGGCTTCATCGCTCACGCCATCAACGTTAGACCATAGCTGCAGGCTGCTGGAGCCCGTTAACAGAGTGCTCCCTGGATATGCAACAACAACAAAACACATTTGTTCTCTCAAGACACCAAACAGAAGCCGCCTAAGCTAAAGCTAAGCTAGACAGCAATCATGCTGTCTTTACAAAAAATAAAATAAATACAATTATACGCTGTATCTACTGCTATAACAACTTACTTCATACTGGAACCATAGTACCAGTCCACCTCTTTTAAAAACAGCACGTAATATTAACGTCCGAAGTATTTAACCGGTCATTTCTTGCATCATATGTTACCTACAGAAAGCAAAAGTACCTGTGGGGTGCCACGCCAGGTTCCGTACAATAGACTGCAGAACAAACTGACCAGTCTTCTGCCACTGGCAGTTCAATTTCTGCGTACAAAGAAGACAGGTGGTATTAAAAAAAAAAAAAAAAGACAAAACGATCAGGAGGTATAACGGCATCATAAACCTGAGTTCCTGTGCCACAGTTTTAACCCTCCACCAGTCAGTCAATTTGCAGTTTACATTCATTTCTGGTCACAAAAATGTATGTAGCAAAGACTTGGAATGAATTGGATCAAATGTTTTTAGGAGTAAAACAATAATGTCATCACTTCATTTTTCCATCCCACTATGCATTTGTCTGAGCTTTCCTCACGATCAGTGCATGATGACGACTTTGACCTTTGACATTCTGATCAGCTCATTTCTGAGTCCAAACGGCCATTTATGCCAAACCTGAAGAAATTCTTTCTAGGTGTTCCTGAAGTATCATGTGTATCAGAATCAGAAATACAATTTCCTGCAGGATTAATAAAGTATGGTCACAGATGCTCCAATAAATAAAGATAAAGATAAATAAAGATATAAGGAAGGAAGTAACAAAATATAACATGTGATATCAGTCACAGCAAAGTTCACTTTTGACCTTTTGGACACAAAATGGCTTTTTTTTCCCTGTAAAATTTGGTTATGAGAATGCAGCACATGATACGGAGCTATGGCCAAAAACATGTTTTGCGCAGTTACAGTGACCTCGACCTTTGACCACCACAAGCTAATCTGCTCATCCTTCAGCTGGAGTTGACATTTGTACCAAAGTTGAAGACTTTCCCCCCAAACAAGACGGCCCACAAACACAACGCTTCCGGCACCGCGTGTCACTGGTGTGGCGACAGTGAGGCTGCTCTCGTGTGAGCCACATGTGATCAGGCCACACTGACCGAGGCCGCAGTGTCAATGGAAGCCTGCGATGAAAGAGTTCCTGTGTTGTGACTGTGATGCGTTAAATCCCTCGACTCCTTATCGCTATTATTTGACATGTGACATCGGATGTGACACCGATAGCGAGGACCTCCCGAGCGGGTTGTGCAACAGGAGTGAACTGCACAATGCCTCCAAAAGTTCACTAAACAATTCATTGCAAAACGGTTTTGTTTGTTTGAAATATTCCGGCGTCTTCCATTGCCGTCCTTTATTCTGATGCTTTGAAGGAACCACATTCTGTTTTATTCCAGATAACAATGGGGCTTGGGCACAGAGGGAGCTCTCCTTGTTCTGGATGATGTGAACGCACGCATGACTAGACCGTGACTGAATAATAATGCGGGCTACTCACGGTCAGCGATGCGTCTTTTTCATCTGGGTGCTGAACTGGCTCAAAAACACACACAATGCTTCCATAGGAAGCTGCAATCTGGAAGCAGAAAAGATAAAGAGAGACAAGATGGGGACAGGGCATTAAAAAGGAGCGGCATGAGAACACTTGCGAGAGCCAAGACCCGTTTAACATGTAGTCTCCCAGATTCACTTCTAAAAACTACAGTCCTATATGTAATTTGCAACATTCAAGGTGCATAGCTGGGTCTATAAACCACGACTTGCCCCAGCGGTGAAGTAAGAATAGCCTATGGACAACAAGTCAAAAATACCTTGAACCTCCAACGGCCCAGTGTTGAGTCAACACTGCCGTGTACACACGTCCACATTTCCCATTTATACACTGGTCAGGTCTGGATTTGCCTTCCGCAGGAGTCACAATGTTCAACAGACTCCACAGACGTGTCAAAGCCAGTGAACACAACTAACAAGCTAAAAAAAAAAAGAGTCCAGGGGCCACAGTTCTAAAACTTTGTGTAGGATTCATGTTAAAAGTTTACATCTGCATTCAAGGTTCCCTCTATACATCTCTGTGCATCTGGAAATGTGCGCAGCCGCTTATGCTTCCCCCCCCACACGTCCACGTTCACCCACCCGTGGTCAACGTAAATCACGCACAATCATGATAACGGCCAAGAGGGAGGATGGCGGAAGGGCTCGGAGGCTCTGGCGGCTCACGTCAAGTAAGAGTTTACATTTTGCCGGCTTAAGTCGGAAAAGCTTTGCTGTCACCGAGTACTCATTTCCTCTTAATCGTTCCAGGCACACCTTCCTTGTTAGCACATAGTATTAACAGCAATCAGACTGATTTCTTCACGCCCCTCAAAAGACAAACAAACAAACAATCGAGACGATCTGTGATCCAATGAAACGATGCGCTATTTATGCAATTTAAATTCTGCACTGTTTGACTGGGCCTGCGTGACTAGGACCCGCTACGACTGAGTGACAGCTGCCACTGACTTTATCTCTGCCTTCTCCAGTCGCCTCACATCTTCGCGCCTGAAAATAGCCGCGGCGGCGTCTCTGCGGCTGACAGGAACAGTCGTGCTCATCGCAGCCATTTTACACACAGAGTTTCTGCTCTGTGATGTGTAGAGAGGACAATGAAAACCTGTGACGCTCTGCTCTGCAATTCTTTGCTGTTATATGGGCGTTACACCAATCAGCCATAACATTATGACCACTGCATCTTTACCACAGAATATAATGCTACAGTCCTGCAGTCCATTTTGATGCTGGATTGTGATTGAATGTGTGTGAGAGAGGTGTTGACATGTTTGAATGATTGTTATTGGGACTGTCATTTGTGAGGCTGTTGGACTGTACTGGGTTAGACTGAGAGGGGTCCCTAATATCAGTATAAAAACATTTAAATGTTTTTATACTGAGAGGCATGAGGGTGACCAAAAGTTTAGGGACACCTCTCAGTATAAAAACATTCTACATGTATGTATTTGCATTCAAACAGCATTACTTTTTTTTTTAAACACAAACTCAAAATAAATGAGACGCACATTTGTCGGGTACACAAGTGAAAAAGTAAACCCACCGCATTTTAAATACACAATAACAATATCTGTACTGGGTTAACCTGAGAAGTGTCTCTCATATTTTGGTCACCCTAATGCATGAGTGGGGTGACCAGAATATTAGGGACCCCTCTCAGTGTAACCCAGCACAGTCCAACAGCGTCACAAACTACAGTCCCAATAACAATCATTCAAACATGTCAACACCTCTCTCACACACATTCAATCACAATCCAACATGAAACTCCTCCTGAAGGGAGAACTGATTGCAGGGCTGTTGTATTATACTCTATGGTGGACACGCGCTGGTCGTAATCTTATGGCTGATGGGTGCATTTGACTGTGATGAGAATATCATCTGACCAGTTGAGGAAAAACCTAAAAGAATTACATCGCAGGGGTCCGAAGGATTCATCAAAATGCTGGCTTGCGATTTTGTTCGAAACAAGACTTGCAAACATCACGTTAGAATACAGAAAAAATGAACAATAAAACACGTACAACACTGACCATTTTCATTAACAACAAATGCAAAACTCAAGCACAAATACAGCACTCCAACACTCAGAATGAAATCACCAGCACTGCATTCCACTTCCATTGTGATATTCGACAAAAAATGAGGCTTATCATAAAAACATAGCCATATTTGAAAATGGGCATTTATAAGTCTGTCCTGAGAACAGGCTGTAATTAATAATTAACCCCCCTCTGCATCATGTCATGTGGTTCATTCATCTCTACCTACTGTCCTAAAAAGCATTTTAAACCTCAGACAACCCTGCTTCTACCATGATCATTTACCCACGTCATAAAAATCAAACCACGTTTATGGTGGCGGTGAAGCAAGAGCTCACTGCTGTCATGCAAGAGAACCATCCTAGGAGACCCTAAATTCAGCCACGGCTGCGTTTCTCCTCAGTGCCGAGTTTATCAAGTTGCCAGTAACGAAGCTTCTCGGTGTTGCTATGGTTACAGAGATTAAACCCGAGCTGGACCTCTTGAGCGGTTGACACGCGTTTGACGGCTGATCGGGGGGGGGGG